>LSSK01001356.1:0-57597 GCA_001969505.1 Zancudomyces culisetae
TGTTCATCTTACTTTGTGCATATGTACGGATACATAAAAATACACTAAAACGAAACAAAGATTAAATAATACAATCATTTATCTGTAAAAATTATACAGGGCATGATAACGAAACGGGAAGGAAGGTTGCGATAAAGAAAATCAAAGTAGGAGAAATGAGGAATGGCTTGGATATTTCTGCGATCCGGGAAGTTAAAGCTCTTAGGGAGTTGAGGCATCCAAATGTCATTGAGGTAAAGAGTACTTTTTATACACTAGCATAGTTTATCTTGATACTGTGACAAAAGAAATAAATCAAGGATGCTGAATCGTTCTGAGGTGATTTCCTTTTTTTGATATTATAGCTAGTAGATGTGTTTTCACATAAACGGAATCTGAATTTGGTGCTAGAATATCTGGAAACAGATTTAGAATTGTTAATTAAGGATAAGAATCTTGTGTTTATGGCTGCTGATATAAAAAGCTGGATGTTGATGGCGATGAGGGGCTTAAACCATTGTCACCAGAGCTGGATATTACATCGAGTAAGTAGAAGGATTGTGATTTCTTTACTTTATTTTATTTTTGGTATTTTAGCCTCCTGGTTGTTTTTCCTTTTATAGGGTTTTCCAATTATTTGACCAAGTCTGATTTTCGTATGTATTAAAAGGCGGGAAAAACCAAACGTCTAAAATGATATTCTATTTACGTAGGATATGAAACCAAACAATTTACTGATATCATCAAGTGGCGAGCTCAAACTTGCGGATTTTGGTTTGGCACGGCCATTTGGTGATGCAACGCTTGCAATGACATCACAAACGGTGACACGGTAGGTTGTATATTACATATTTAGACAAGAAAATCTGGTACTATTTCAAATTTAACATCAAATAATAGATGGTACAGAGCACCAGAGCTTTTGTATGGATCCAAGTACTACACTGGGGCTGTTGATATATGGGCCATGGGTTGTATATTTGCAGAGCTTATGTTGCGAACCCCTTATCTTCCGGGTGAATCGGATTTGGATCAACTTAACACTACATTTAGAGCTTTGGGAACACCCACCGAAGATGAATGGCCAGTAAGTACGATATGTATACATCGATATGGCTGTATTTTCCATAGCAATACTTTTACTTTTACATTAACTTTTATTCATTTATTAGGGAATGACCCAGCTTCCTGATTTCGTCGAGATGAAAAAATACCCAAAAGCGCAGCTAAATCTTTTATTTACCGCTGCAAGTCCTAATGCTCTGGACTTGCTAGGCAGAATGCTTTGCTATAATCCTTCTAAACGTATCACAACCTATGAGGCACTGGGGCATCCTTATTTTGCAGATTTACCAGCCCCAACACGACCTGAGAACCTCCCAAAAATTACCAAACCAATAGCTGAAACTGAAGAAGAAAAGGAGCTTAGAAAGCGAAAGATTGCTGAGGGTAAGACAAAAAAAATTCTTTCTACATATCTCCACCTTTTTTGCCATACTTTTTCCCCTTTATTCACTCATGGATATCCTTCTCAAATAGCGTTTTCACATTCGTCGCTCGATTTATCACCGTCATCGTCCAAGAAACTTGTATTTTAGTATTTATATTTACATGTCTAGAAGTTTAAATATGTTATCTTGTGAAGATACATATCTACACTTTTTTTTTGCTTTTGTATCCCAGCTTGCTATCGCTTATTGCAGGTGTTTGTTTATTCTGCGTTTTGGTGGGCCTCTATATTTTGGTAAACGCTAGTAGTTTATGCATCTCTGTGCGCATGGGCGATGGTAGTTTAATGTTTTATAAACCCAACTGTTCATCTTACTGCCTTTTTTTTGATTTATTTCATTGTGGATACAATTAAAAAAAATTTTCTAATTAAAGCTTGATCTACAATTAAAAGCAATGACATTACTTGTATGAATATAATTACAAAAAAAATTAAACAGTGGTACTTTTTTTATCTTGCATCTAGCTATATATTTTGTTGAATCAGTGGTATAGAGGATATTATTTGCGTCGAACACAAAAGAAAAAAAGAAAAGATAAAATGGCTGAGCAACTTCGAGTACTTTTAAACATACACGAGCCGTACACAAGAGATGCAATCAAAAAGAATTTGGTAAAGTACAACATTGAAACGATCGACGATATAACCGAGAGCAGCAATGACGGCAAAACGACGGTATATTGGGTGGAGTACGAAGACTTGCCGTTCGAAAAAATTCTTGAAAGCGAGAGAGCTGGAGACAGCAAAATCATTTCTTGTGCCTATTGTATTAGAAAAGGATTGATCAGAAAGGTTCAGGTGGCAAATAACATCAACTACTATAACAGCAAACACAAGGACAGCAGTTTGATTTCAGGGACGCCATTTACATGGATATTTGAGCTCGACGATATAGATTATTTGGATGAGGTTTTAATTGACAACTACGATCTCAAAATGAAGCTGGAAGAAAATGAAAGCAAAGAAGTCGGAGTGGTCGAGGGTCAAAGCAACAAGGAGCGCTTTATCATTAAACCATCGATTACAAACAAGGGCGAGGGAATTCACATCTTTGACAGCATCGAAGGCCTGGAGCAGATATTGGAAAATGAGTTTAGCATGGCTTCAGATTCCGAAGACGAAGAATGCGAAGAGAGCGAGGAGGAGGAGGAAAGTACAACAGCACAAAGGCAAAATCAGGGTGGTCTCTTGATGGCGGGAAATATTACATCACAGCTTAAGGAATTTGTAGTTCAAAAATACGTGGACAATCCGATTTTATTACGGAAATATGGAGAAAGAAAATTCCACATCCGTGTATATGTTCTGGCGATGGAAAGAATGAATGTCTATGTGTACAGAGAGATGCTGGCACTCTTTGCGACAAACAAGTATAACACCAATGATATCAACGACACCCATGCCCATATTACCAACACCTGTGTTCAGCCAGACGGTGTGAAGCAAATAGAAAACGAGGCTGAGGGCCTTGTTCATAGGTTTTGGGATTTAGGCCCAGATGCCATTGACGTAGAGCACGTTTACAGGCAGATAAAAGATTTGACTGGGGATTTGTTTAAGGCTGTGCTTAGCCAGCCCACGAGCTTCCAGCCCTGGGAAAACTGTTTTGAAGTATTCGGGCTAGACTTTCTGGTGGATTCCAACCAAAGGGCAATATTCCTTGAGGCGAATGCCTATCCCGATTTCAAGCAGACGGGTAGCAAATTTGATTATCTGATTGAAGGTTTTTTTGCTTGCGTTGTAAAAACGTTGGTAAGCAAGGTTTCAAAAGGTAGTGGTGATGCTGACATCGAGAATCTCGACCAAGTTTTGTAGATTAATTTTAATAAGCGATATATTATTTGCAATAGTAAAAAAAGAAGGTATTTGGGGAAAAGAAAAGTATTAGGAAATATTTTTAATTCGCTAGCGACTAGATAGCATATCCTTGACTTTGCTCCAGTAATCTCCTGTTACATGCTCCTGAATCTCCTGCTTGGTAATCCAGACATAATCCGACAATGCCTTTTTGTTGAGCTGGACAGATCCTGCCAGTAAATGTGCCTTCAAGAAAAACACCTAAAATACAAAATAATTATCAGCAAAATTTCACAGTTTAGAATAAAGCATAACCATATAAAAACACAATACCTTTTTATCTTTTTCTACAAAGTGGCCAATTGGTCCTCTACCCACAATCCAAGCGTCGAGATTTCCACCACATTGGGTGTTTACGTTGTTGACTAGGCACTAAAATTAATTTTTAATACGTTTTTAGTATTTATAGATTGCTCATTTGGATCACCAATAGGGGAGGGATGAGAGAGTATGTTAAACCTCTTAGAGCTTAATGTGCGAGTTTATGTCCTGGCCAGAGATATCCACATTACTTATTTATGCGCGTATAGAACCATATAACTCAAAAGGTAAATAAAAAGTTGAAAAACTCAACAAACCTTGAACAAGCTCTTTTCCTGTCCTAAATCGAATTCTGGAAACACCCAATCTTTCTCTTTGCTACCATTGTATTTAACAAGCAGATACAATGTGCGGTCAAGTTTTCGCTCTAAAGATCTGAGATCGTTGCTCACATCACTGGCTGTTGTTCGGGATTGGATTTCAAGATCCTGGGCTTTACGTGCCACCTCTTGACTATCCTGTTCCATCTTCCCTCCACCCAGCTCATTTACAATCTCATTGCCTTCTTCTTTTGTGCTATCACCCAAAACAGCATTTACAGTCGTTTGTTTACTTTGGCCTTTGTTTGACTTTTTGGTAGCCGAATCTTGTTTCTTTTTGCTTGTGGTAGATAAATCAAAATAATTCAGCTCTTCAGAGGCGGCTTGCCTATCAAAGTACTCTTTTTCGGCAGTGCTTCCCTTTTTAAAGTAGAAATCCGCAGGTAAACCGATTCTAGTCTTGTATTTCAGCCACTCCGCATAACCATTGTATTCCTTTTCGAATGCATCCTGCTCTCTTGTTATTAGCGGATCGCGCTGTAGGACTAATCCTGATTTTATCGCTAGATTCAGAGTTTTGCTTGTTGTTGAATATTTCCTCACAAGCCCTAGCCTGTGTACGTTTTTTAGCATCTTGTGCCTTTTAAATATTTGTGAATTCTATTAGCTATTTTCTATCAGCAATAAAATGTAATCAAGGTTTTACCACTTCAGTTTTTTTTTTGTGTTTGTTCATCAAATTGATTAAAAAAATTTTATGCTGATTAAAAAAAAATATATGTACTTTGTAAATCCAAAATGATCAAAAAGAAAAAATACTTTTAAAAAAATAAAAGCGGAATTACATCTTTTTTTTTTAGACAAAAACGGTGGGCTCAACAGGGGCCTGTTTAACAAAGTCACGCTTTTAACAGACCACCCTAAAAACTAGTGTCTTGGTGTATCCATAATAAGCTGGTAAAATCATTAAAACTATATTTCATCCTGTTTGTAGGGTGGGGGTGTTGTTGACCATTTTATTGTACAGTTTCGCATCTGCTTATAATTGGAAACAGATTGAATAGGGCTTTTTATTTAGAAAACTCCATAAAATAATTAAAAGCTGAAAAATAATGAAAAAAAAGTGAAAAAAAAGTGAAAAAAAGGAGAGAAGAGGGGTATGTTATTATGATACACTGCAATCATCGCGGTTCATACTAGCCTTGAATCTCCAGGTTGGCGTTTTTTCCACCAGCAAGATGAATGCCAGTGTCGTACGCAGTTTTAAGGAGTAGTGGCGGCCTCAAATCCTCTTCATCCTCATTATCCTCATTGCCATCATCATATTCATGCGTTCGTAGCGAATGGAGGTCTGTTGAAATGTTTATTTTGTCAAACAGAGAATCCAAATCGCTTTGACTCACAGGAGTATGAGGAGTACTTGTTTCCGTTGGGGTATTGATTATCGATAGTGGGCGAGATAGCTTTCCTGTAGTAGGATCAACAATATACTCTGTTTCATCGGCTCCAAACGATTCTGGGAATTTGGAACGTAAAGCACATAAACGAGCCTTCACATACTCTACACCCATGCGTTTCCAGTCTAAAATATCACTAAGTCTTTCTGTTCTATTCCTCATGTTGGTGCGCTGGCGTTTGGTTTTTCTACAAAAGTTAAACATATATTCAGCCATTTGGTCAACGGACTCGCGGGGAGATTTAAGCCGTCTGTCCACCAAGTATATACCATAATCCTCTGGCTTTACCACACTATCTTCAATAAAACAGCCAAATCCGCTCAGATTTGTGGTAACGGATGGAACTCCCATCACCGTACATTCAGCTGGTGTATATCCCCAGGGCTCATAGTATGAGGGAAACACGCCGAGATTGGTTCCGCGTACAAAGTTTTCATAGTCCATCCCCAGAATTGGGTTGCTGTCATTAACAAATTGTGGGTGGAAAACAACTTTAACACGGTCAGAACTGTTGTTGAAGAGTTGAACCTCGCGGAGTTTGTTTAGTACTGGATCACGGGCATCGTCCTCCATTTCATGAGTGACTATTGGTGGCAAGCTCTCCCTCTTCAAAGACAATATTCTTCTTTTCAGCAAAATTATATCCTCGTTGTCCATTATTTTTTCCATGTTGTCGACATCACCTCTATTTTTGATGTATCAATTATTTTTATGGTTAATTTTGTTCAAAAATAAAATAAAAGTGAAAAATACAGCTAGATAATGGTGACACGTACCTGTATGAATGTTCAAAAATCTTCTCTCCAATTTTCTTAGATATCTCGCTGACAGTTTCTTTGAGCTGTTTTACCAAAGCTTGGCCTTTAAGAGTTTCTACTGTGTATGAACGACATTTAGCCTGCGTGATGATAAACGCTACAACTGTAACAGGCGAGTTGCACGCAATCAGCCTTTTGTTCAGCTCACCCAGTGATTCGATATACATATCAATTCCTTTGTTGATAAATTCGTAGCGCCCTGCAGTAAAAAAATACAGTGTATTATCCAAATCAAAATTCATGTGTCCATAAAAATGTCCTCTGACAAAATCATGAATTTTCATCTTGTTCTTCTTATGAAGATTTTGAAACTCATGCATTGCACTAAACTTTGTGACATTCAGTCCATTCGGTAACACACCATCGGGTCTTCTCTTTAGCAAATGTTCAGCCTCATACGCTGTAATATCCGAAACTGTAGTGAATATGTCTGCACAATGTGCTGCTGCTCTTTCAACGCAATATCTATGATATATTCCTCTTTTTCCTGCCTCTTCATCAATATTAAAGTAATTTATATTGTTGTAAAAGTCGCAATTTCCAGCACATAGATATCTACCGAGCAGAGTTGCGTGTGTTGTAAATATTGTTGCCACATCTATTTTCTTTTTCTTGATCAATACCGCAGCAAGTCCCGCCTGCCATTCATGAAAATGCGCAACTATTGCCTTGTCTGTCTTCCCACTTACCAATGTCAAAAACCACTGAATCATGTATCCAAGCAACACAGTGTCATTCATCTCGATATCAGAATCCGGTGTTGGAATACCAGCACACTCCCATAAATCCTTTTTCCACTCGTTAATCTTATAATATGCGCTACCCAGGTCAAATAAAATAACGTTGGGTGCACCCTCGATAAGCCATCGACCATGTACAACATGTATTCCCTGACGTCTCATGTCTTCAATTGCTTCTTTAATTATGGCGTTTTTTATATCCATTTCTTCTACCTCAACTCTGTATGATTTGTGGTTGAGCGGGCCCATGAGATAGTACCTACTACCATACTCCTTTACCGTAACTGGAACTTTGGTTTTCAAGACTGTATGTATGCCACCAACTATTTAGTTTATAAGTACGTCGTTTTAGAATGAATGATTTTTGCTTCGCTTCAAACCACGTTCTTCTCTTTATAAAAAAAGTGTTTGTACAAAAAAAAATAACAATATAAAGCTGAAATCAAGCAAATACTAACACCCAATATGCTCATTTTAGCACTGGTCAAATCCCTAATCTTATTTCTTGTTTTTTTCTTATAGTTGTAAGCACATAACACAACAAAACCTAAGAGAAAATAACGTAAGCCAAGAGGAAAAAAGAAAAAAGTACATGGAAAAGTGGTATGGTATCTCAGTTGAATACCATCAGTAAAATTACATCAGAACCTGTTATACACCGGTATAATAATATTATTGTAAAAATACACACTACCAGAGTTAAACTAGTAGCTTGGTGGCTAGAGTAGACTATACATACCTTTGTTGGCGACTTCCCAGGCACATTCAAATAATAACGGGTGCTGCACGTCTCTCATTTTTTAGAAAATATCTTTTGTTTTGAAGACAAGATAATACCCTTTCAAAAGGTCGTTTAATACGAGTTTTTATATCCTGGTGCCTTCATTTAAATATTCGGTTTTCATATACATTTTATGCCTAAACTTACTACGGCTAATTTAGGTATTTCAAAAAAATTGAATTCACACCATGAATTTTCTGGGGGAGAGTGGAAGGATATATTGAATGGTTATATTGCACTAGAGGACTACTATTGGTACTCCTCCCTTTTTCTCATTTGCTGCTTCACAGCTTCAAAGCAACAAAAAAAAATCCACCAAAAAAATGCGCAATAAAATAAAATGCATCAATGCTGTCCTAAAGTTTAATGCGTCCGCAGTGAACGAGGCTTTAGGTTCTATAAAAATTCTAGTACCATAATGACCATCATACCACTCATGGATGAGATTTTTTTTTTAGTGGACCACTTTTAGGTTTCCTTTGCAAATCACTTCCACAACCACCTTGCCTTCGTTTTAACTAACCAACCATTCGTTTCAATTCATCTATTTCAGTGATGCTATGTTTTTATTTTATGCTGTTCTACTGGCCTCTTGGTTTGCAACCAAGTTCTGGTGATTGTGCTTACAAGATACAAATTTTAGGTCTACAGCGAACCCCCACCATTCCTTCCATTAAACATATACCATTTTCCTTTTGGTTACCCTTTTGTAAATCAAAACTGGCTTTTTATGTTTAACAGTTAATGAGTATGGACTTTTTCTGGCCGAAACAAAAGTAAAGCTTTAGTCATATCAACAATAATAAAGCAAAACACAAGATATAATGTAAAAAAAACTGTTAGTATATAATTTTGAGTTGTATTGAGTCGTAATATTTATTATACCTCCACAAAACATGCAAAGTCCGAGATATTTGGAGTTACAGCATGTATAACATTCTAAAAATCTTGTGTATCGGTACATCCATAAAATGAACAAAAAAGTAAATGTAAAAGTAAATCGTGACCCCCACTCTCAAAATCAATACAATGGCGGAGATCTTGTATTGAAAACCAATCAGGCATCGTGTTACCTCAACCCAACAAAGTAAATACACTTGCATATTTATCAAGGAAGCTTCTTCAGCTTCAGTCTAGTGTGGTATGTGCCAGAAATACTCCGGCGAGCATCAGGATTTCCAAAAAAATTATATGTTACCAAGATTAGGGTATACTTAAACCCTCTCTCTGACCAAGTCATCTTGCTATCTTGAACACCAATAGATGCATAATGTTGGTTTTGCATATAAGCTACAATTAACGCTTTATTTTATTTTATTTTTTTAGCACAGGGAAAAGTTGTACTATTATGTATTCGATGGTGCTTTATGCACACAAACTTGCGGCCTGTTCACCATGGTGCATTTTTTAATGCAAGAGAAGGGATTTTTTGATATTCACTAGCCCACATAACCAGTTAGCATAAAAAGCACATAATTGTGTATTTGTTACACGTGGTTTTGTAAGCAAGATTAGTGTCACACCACTTTCAAAAAAATGAATTAAAATAAATGAAAATAAAGCAGAACAAAACAAATAAACTAGATTCGTGAAGATGAACACAAAAGTTGGCGATTTAAACAGGTGTGCTGCGAGCAAGTACAGTGCTCAATATACTTCTCATGTACCTAGACAACGTTGAGTAAGCGAGTATTTATGTTTTAGCTGCACAATTTTCATAAATTGAATGAGATTTGAACGCCATCACCGCGTACAGTCTGGAGAAAATAAACATAGTATATCGTAGCGTTTGTATCTACGGTTATAAACCTCAAGATACAAAAATATTGAGCTTTGTATTTTATATAAAGCTTATTTACCAAAATATGAAAAATATTACTTTTATTCAACGGTTAGATAACATGATTAGAAATGCAATTTTTACTAAGTAGTTGGTATACCACAACAGGTGATACTATTTTAAACTCAATCAAGTATATCTTACTCTTGGAAAATCCAAATAATGAAAAAACCAAAACTCATGATGCTAGTTAAAAATGCAAACTAACGTAAATGTAAATACAACTTTTTATATGCAATAGTTAAATGTATGTGACTTTGGGATTGTCACAACTAATTTTTACCACCGCTTTTATAAGTTCTTGAACTACTGTTCGCTTTACGCGGTCAAATGAAAAGATATCTCAATCGATAAGCCTAAGATATACTACATAGATTCTTATCAAAAAATAAAAAGAAAGATTACTAAATAATGGGTGATCATTATGTGGGCAATCTTGCTGGAAATCATAAGCTTCGAATGATTTTAAAAAATACCCAGTAAAAAATAAAACCAACATCAAGCAGATGAATATTTAATGCCGTAATCACCAAAAATGGCAACAATGAAAACCAGAAACAAACGCATAATACTACCTAAATTTTTGGCTAGATACCTGATGTATAACTGGCCTATTTTTGATAACCTTTTCGTGTGGACTTATGACATGGGTGAAGGCCTAGCTAAAAAGAAAAAAAAAAGCACAGAAAAATGATACAGCATGAAGGCAGGAAAGAATGTTGCTAAATGACAATCACAAAAGCCTGCAGTTTTTATCACACTCAAAAAACAAATAAAAGGCGGATAGCCTCAAACCATCCAAGTGTTGAATAAAACCCAAGAATCAGCCGGGAAATGAAAAACTGTGTTGTGGTCTTGGGGGGAGGTATGTTATTTGTTTTATGCAAAAAGTGGGTGTTATCACTGAAAAAGTTACAATATGTATAGCTTGCTTTCTCGTTGTTTTTTGAGAGACTTGATACACTCGATAAGGGTGATTATCAACTTTCGTACGACTTAAATGAAATGTTCTGTTAAAAAATGAAATGTTAGTGTGTTTTAGTATCTTGCTATTACCTAAAGTTGCAGTACAACTGAATTTTGTAGCTATAAATCCAGTACATGGTATGCAAAAGACACTCGTTCCATGCAAGTTTTCTTGATTTAACCAACTTATTGTCTTTTTCTTGGTGCGGGATTTAAATTATAATGTGTTGGTGGTAACAGAAAAACAAAGTCTAGTTGCATCTGTAAATAGCGCGTGATATTAACTAGCCACCACTCTCTACTCTTTACCCTTTACCCGCTATCTTCTACTCTCTACTCTCTACTCTCTTGTAATGTGACAGAAAAATGGGTTCGTATTTATTGCTGTCGTGCATGATACATGAATACATATGCATGTTTTGGTGCACAAGCCTACAAATTTGCCGCAAGTATAATCGAAATACGCTACCGATTCTATTAGCTGTTCACTTGAAAAAACGCCTAACCATAGCCAGTATCGGCGGATTTCAGCCTATAATTTTAATTCACACCATTAGTGTTTTTTTTATAAAATTTTTTTTTGACTATAAACAAAATGAAAAAAACCACGCGTAAATGTATTGCTAGATAATAAAGAGACAAAGTGTAGATACAGGACCCCAATCAGAGGTATACATCCCGATCTAAATAAAATCAACTACAATCGAGGAAAATGAATCGCGATGGCGGGGAAAACAGTCAACCTAATTTCAATGGATCAACACAGGGTATGAGGATGTCTTCGGTCATTCTAAGCAAGCCTGAGACTGGGGAAAATGAGCACCGTCAATTAATGACGCTAAGTAAAGGGGCAGGGACGGTGGGTAAGCCTGTCAAGATGCAGGTGAAACGAACATCGGATCTTCAAGCACCCAATATGCTTCTTACTGGGCACGAGGGCGAGGTGCTGTCATGCAAATTTAGTCCCTCAGGAGAACATCTTGCTTCTTCTTCGACAGATAGAGCTATTCTACTATGGAACACGTTTGGAGAATGTAAGAACTATGGGATTTTAAGACCTCATACCAATGCGATCTTGGAGATCGAATGGTCAATTGATGGTGAGAGGATATTTTCAGCAAGCGCGGACAAAGCAGTCGGAATCACAGATGCAACGAATGGCCAGTCAATAAAGAAATTCAAGGAGCATACAGGAATAGTGAACAGTATTGCTTCAAAAAGCAGATATTCTGGAGGAGCAGACATCATAGCCAGTGGGAGTGACGATGGTTATATTCTGGTAATGAGAAGCTAAAATCCTTATAATGCTTAATATGATTCAATAGAATAAATGAAAATTAGTAGGCCTTGGCTAACACTTAGAGTACATGGATATAGGTTTGGGATTCAAGAGAAAAGCGCGCCGTTTCAGAAATAGAATATAAATATCCAGTTACATCAGTGTGCTATTCGCTTACAGGAGATATACTTTATACAGGCTCTGTTGACAACAAAATCTGCGCCTGGGACACGAGAAACAATTCGCTAGTGTATACGCTTGAAGGGCATACTGATACCGTTACGGGGCTTTGTATTGCGGAGTCCACAGGAAATCATCTTCTCTCCAATTCTATGGATTCACAAGTGCGTTTATGGGATACTAGACCATTCTGCTCTATCCCTACTCGATGTGAACGGGTTTTTGTTGGAGCACCTCTTGGGTTTGGCACCAACTTAGTCAGGCCTGCATTTTCTAAGGATGAAACTCGGGTTGCTTGCGGTGGCGCCGATCGATACATTAATATTTGGAATGTGAGAACAGGAGAGATTGTATATAGACTTCCTGGCCATAAAGGAACAGTAAATCAAGTCGATTTTCATCCAAAGCAGCCTATCTTGCTTTCTGCCAGCTCTGATAAATCGTTGCTGCTGGGCGAGCTAGACTCGGTAGCAAGTATTGTTAAATAGAGAGTACCATTTTTTTGTTATAATATAGACGCCAAGTTTTCTATACGTGTGAACTTTTAGCGTCAAAGGATTGGCTTTATGGTATTTTTGTAAAAGTATTCAGTTGAGTTTTTTTGTTTTTTTTAAAAGCATACATACATGTTACACGCAACCTGTTCATATAAGAAGCTAACGGAAAAATTGCTTTTATTGAACGGGGTGGTATAAGAGGTCAACCACCGATGTTAAAGATAGGGGATTCCAACAGTCTAACCTTCCAAGACAATAAGCATGGTCGATGTTGAGGTATAGACTCGCAATGTGGCCCATTTCCTGGTCTATCACTAATGCTGTACAAGCAATGGGCTAATTTTTTTATTATACATTTAAGTGGTTATTTGGCTTAGGATTATGTACATCAGCAAAAAAAAATTGTCAATAAAAGCATCCAATGAAATAATCGATAAAATGCCGAAAACAAGAAAAACTGCTTAACCTGCTACATTTTATTTTATTTTATTTTATTTCTTGTAAGATGAAGCTCTAAAACAAAGATATTGCAAAAATATAGTAACTGTTAAATAAAAAATCTTGGCCCGAATTTACCATTGGAAAAAAAAGGGAAAGATAAGAAATATCAGCAAGAAAAGATGGATGGTCACGAAGAATATAGCCAAACAATCAGTGAAAATTCGGTTTCCCCTGAACAAACTATAGGTGATTCATTTAGAAGGATTGATCAGAGGGATCAAGCCAAAAAGAAATTCAGGGTAAAATACCCACCAAACCAGTCGATCATAGAAAAAGTTGTAGAGCATTTTGAATTTATCCCAATCAATTTCATTGACGAAATAACAAACTCGGCGAACGATTCCATATATCAACTTACAAATGAACTTAAAACACGTATCGAGAGCCAATTGGGAGTAAGCGAAGAAACGGATAAGGTACACCTTTTGCCTTAATATTATCTCTGAAACAAAAAATATAAATAACATTTTAGCTTGAAATTCAAATATAGGCTATTCATGAATTGGAAACTCTGCTAGAACATAGCGTAGACAATGCATTTGATCACTTTGAACTGTATGCCCTACGAAACATTTTCAACATTCCCGATGGTTTAGAAAAATACATTGAATTTCCGTACTCTAATGTAAGCATTCTCGCTAGTACCATACCAGCCTACTTGTAGTGGCAACCATTCGAGTTTTCATTGTTAATCGCATACGATCTTTCTTTAACTTATCACACGATGAAACAAACACGGTTACCAATCATAGCTTAACATAATAATAATCTAATAAATAACAAACAGAAACATGCAGTGAGCGAAAACGGAGTGGATAGCAATGAAAAAGTTCAAGAACTGGTTGAAGTTTATAAGGACTTGTACAAGGTATTCACAATTTGTCTATTCATAGATACTCTGTCCACTAGACTGATCATTCAGTTGATTGGAAAATATATATATATATTGAGAAATATATAATTTGCTATTAATACTGACAACTAACATTCTATAATGTATATCAGGAGAAGCAGCTTGGAGTAACATTAGAAAATACACTTTCGGAGCTTGAGCACCAGGTGAAGGCTCTAAGGGATTTAGACCAAGCACTAAAACAAATAAACCTTGTATCAGAAAATTCTCAAAGTGACGGCTCCGGTATTTCACGTAAGCTTAGTATTTTTTCTTCTTCTGTAATAGTGGTATTTATAACTTTATTTTTTGTTGAAATAGCACAAGAAATGGCAGATAACCTAACTCGTATTCAGGCACAATTAAACCAGATCAGCTCAGTCTCCTCCCAAATCGAAAAACTAACACGAAGCGATGACTTTATTAAATCTACCCAGACTTTTTCGGGGATAGACAAGCTAATATCACATTTTGATGTGTGAAACTTGGTGTATTTTTTTCTTGCTATATCCTCACCTTCCATATTTTAATTAGCTTTGTAATCTTTTGTTTGTATTTAAAAGTGTACCCTTTTGCGCTTTTTGCATGGAATCGGAACATAAAAAAATGTGAAATATGTATTAAACATCACCAACCTACTGGAATTTCTGATGGTGAGATGAAAAACAGTACAGCTGGTAAGAAACCACATGTAGGTGTAATATTACGAAGTTTCAAAATTATTCCAGAGACAGCACCACATTCATTAGGAAATACATGGTGAGTATAGTAGTGGTTTATCACCATTCATATATCAAAAGATAGTTGCAATATTACTAAAAAGAACTTTGTTATTTCTTATAATGCTAGCTAGCTGCGTCCGATTTTGCCGCTAAGGCCGCTTATTACTATTATTATTTTTAACTGAATAAATTACCAGAAAATCCCAAAATACATATTAATTTTTCCACGTTTAACAATCTTAAAAAATAATCAAACTCCACATTACTTTGATTAAATTAACAAAAAAAAACACATGAAATAGTCTACCGAATGCTAACACAGAATGGAATTCAAAAGCATTCCAAAAGGAATGTTAGAATTAACGCTAGGAAACATCTACTTGGAGATTTGCAAGCGTGCTAACACAGGCGGAAAAAAGATAAAATACCTGCTAGATACATACTCGGAATTCGAATCGCATCTAACCCAGCTGGCACACAAGGTATACGAAATAAAATACATATCTGACCTATTTTTGCACGCTGTAGAGTTTGTTCTTGAGGTTTTATTAGTTTGAACGCGTGTCGTATTTACCGTTTAAGAGCAAGTGCTATTCAGGATACTTTTTGTTTGATAAAACACACAGACAACACTTTTTTTTATATTAGGACGGATACGAAATGGAGTACGAAAAAACCAAAGAGAAGCTGTGCATAGCTATTATCCAAATATACATTATCCATAAACTTGGAAACGAGGAATTGGTCAAACAGGATGCTTTATCAATTCCGATGATGGATATAATTAATGAATCGCTTAATAAGTGCGCTACAAATGCAGAAAATACCAAAATTTTGAAAATATTTGCAACACGGCTTGATATAATGAGACTAAAAAAAGTAAGCTCCTGAAATATATTAAGGTTTTACGGTATATCCTGCTGCTACTACTACTACTATCAACTACTACTATTTCTAATACAAAATATGTTATTTTTCTATCTACCTGAGCTAGATTGAAAAAAGCAAAGCTATCCAGCTACTGGATAATATTTTATTATACCCGGATAATCTCCACGAGAAGAAAAACCCTGTATATAAGAAATCTGACAATTGTGCTGAGGAAATCGACGAAAACGTGCGTATTTTGAAGTTTGTTCCTAGCATGATCAATAAACCTCAGTGCTTCAGGCTTGACTTGATCTGTATTATATTTTATTTTTATAAATATAATAGGTGGCTTTTATGGATAATATAGTTGACTTGGAGAGTGTGTGGACCGATTCTGTTGCAAACTCTATCAAGGTTTGTTGCACTGTTCTCATATTATATATTATATACTCTATCTTTAATTTGATACCAGGGCTTGAATAGCTAGAATATGATTGAGATACCAACAAAAATAAAATAGACATTGACCTCAGACGAAAATTTTGCCAGAAAACTGGTGATGAATACGCTAGAACTTTCCATGTTGGGGCCAATCACATTATCTAAACAAAATGTAACTATTTTTTGAAGGATATAATCGTAGCTATTATATATGACTGGGCTTTTTCAGTGTTGGTGAACTGGGAATGATACGTATTTGAAAAACGATATAATATTATAGAAAACGGCCAAGTTACTTGATCTTGTTAAGGACTTTAGTGTATTATTTGCTCCATTTTGTGATAAATCTGGTCTTTATCTTGAAAATTGCTTTGAGTTATTAACAGTCATTTGTAAAAGGCACCTTGATAAAAAAACCTTCAACAGGTAACAGTACACACATCTACTTTTTACAACGGCCCATAAATTTATTGCATGGCATATTGGATTATGTATATGTTTATAGATGCATCTATATATAAGAGTGTATATCTTAGACCTTGATATTCAAGTATGACTCTATAAAACATACCAATTAGGACACTCCAGGGCCTATTGGTTGGTCTAAGCAACACATTATCTCATAATAGAATTATTGAGCTCTTTTTTGCAAGAATTGAGGATATAAGTACAGAGACGTTTTATAAATACCTCAATGCCACCGAATCTCTATGCAGAAAAAATGAGTCAATACGAAATGTTCGTGACTATCACGCTAAAATGGTAAAAAAAAATTTGAATGTATTTTTATCGCGTTTGTATAGATATCGGCAATATTTACAATTAATGCTTTTGAGTATCTGATTTCACCTGTTAGCGGGAATCAATGCAGAAAATTTTTTAACAGAAAATAACCAAATGCTTAACTGGCTACATTTTAATAGACGTGTGTATTATTTAAAACCTTAATAATGAGGAATATAATCAGTGTACCAGATTTCAAGATTGAACTTTCATCATTTTGCTTGTCAAACACAAGTATAAGAGAAGCTATAGATTTATACTCCTTGATATCGGAACAGATATGATAGTACGGAAAGGCCTGCTTAACACCCAAAAGAACAAAGTATAATTGTTTCGTTTAAAGACTTTTTTATTTTTTATTTTGCTGCAACACCCTCACTATAAGCTAGCCCTGAGTATGGTATAACATTCTCTTTTATCTATTTTTGTATTTTTATTCGTTTTAGCTGTTTGCCCAAAATTGGCCAACGAAAAATAAGACACAAAACGATATCTACATTGCGCACAAGAAGTTGCCTGGTAACTTTGGATATACTATGTTCAAAATATGTATACCTTAACGAAGTTGTAATTTTCTGCGTTTGGGTTCACTTTTTAATGAGAACTGCAATAGTCAACTTTTTGGAGTGCTAATTACTTGTTGTGCTTTCAATGAGGGGAATGGAGCTTGGAAGACGTGAAGCATTTTAAAATAAATTCTTTTCTGCAAAATACATTTTTTACTTTCCATGTAAATAATAGCCTGGCAGAGTATATGAAAATAGGACACATACTAGGATCTTATCTGCAAACCCACAACCTTTTGCTAAAAATAGATGTTTTAAACAGCATGAAAAATGCAACATTTCTGGGTTAGGAGTATGTAACCACATGCACTAACAATAGATGACACCCCCCCCCAACCTATACAACTGAGGAACAGGAAAATGAAATGGGAGAATGAGATAAACACGTTTCCAGACGTTACAAGTATACTTTTGTTTTTATATTTTCCTTCCTCTTCCCATTACTTGTGGTTTTTTCTGGGGGTGCGAGTACTAGTCAGCATACTTTAGCCAGAGTATTACAATTAATATTTTTGGGAGAAGGTGGAGCTTTTTTTTTGCAATTATTTTCTGCATCCAATTTTTAGAAGCGGAGTGCAATTGTAAACATTTACGAGTAAAGGAAAGGTGCAAATTGAATAACTGAGAAGTTCTCTCTGGTTTTCTCTCCTCCAATAAACAATCCACTGGGTCGTAAAACCAGAGCCCAGAACCAGCAAATAAAATGCTGGCTATTATTGGGGCTTTGGAAAAAAAGCGGTTTATTAACACAAATAAAAAGCCAAAAGCACAAAGTTTAATTAAAGAAAAGGATTCAAGCTCTGTTCATTAGAATTAGACGTTTTTTAAATTGAAACGCAGGCGACAAAATTGTACAAAGGTATGGACGTTATCTTGAAGGAAAACATAAGATTGCTAAAGGTTCAAAATGACGCTAGAGCATACTGTGAAAATACTATCGATGCGCTGATAAACAAAGTTCAAGAGGCGAAAAGGTTAAAACAGCAGGGAGGTGGTAAGTGTTAGTGTTCATCTACATGCGAACACAGGTGATAAATGGTATACCATTTAATAACTGGGAAATCGCCAGAAACTGGGGCCATATACAAAACATTTTTTTAAATGGCCTAAACCTAAAGGTGAAAATGATAATATAGATGGACCAGATTTACAGGAACTAGAAAAAAACACTGCGACCACGTTAGAAGGCCTAAAGCACAAACATCGAGAGTTATATCAAAATGTGTCTAAGCAGGGAAAGGCGCTTGATAAGGTAGTTTTTTATTTTATTTTGACAGATTGTGTTGGTGTTTATATTGAAAGAACAAACCAAATATCGTGCTATAATCTGGAACATAATAGGTGTTCAAAATGGATTTAAATACAATAAGCCAAGATGAAAGTCCTTTTGATAAACGACCAGGAATAATTGACAAGCAAGTGGCGATGCACTTTTTGCGAAATGGGAAGTTTGCGATTGCAGAAGAGTTTATACGAGAAGCAAAGGTAGATATAACACCAGAGTTCAAGAAGCAGTTCAAACAATTACGAGACATAGTCAACGAGCTGGAAGAACACCAGCTGAACTCGGCTTTTCACTGGGTTAAACAGCATCAAAAAGAACTAGAGAAATATGGACTCAAACTGGAATTTGAATTACACAAACACAAGTATTTGATGTATTTATATGAAGGAAAAACACGAGAAGCGTGTGTATATTCAACAAAACATCTTTCGAAGTATCTTAAGCCAACAGCAATTACAGCAAGGTCATCTACATACCAAGATGCAACACAAGGAGAACCACCCACATCAGAAATGGAACCACACCCATATGCTGCAGAGACACGAAAGCTGATGGGTGCGCTTGTATACGCAAAACGGTTGGCAGACTCGCCATACAAAGATCTTTTCACTAGTCATTCATGGAAGTTACTGATTCACCAATTCAGTCAGGCCTTTTGTGTATTGTCGGGGCTCCCCTTGAATCCACCATTAGCAATAATATCAGATGCAGGGGTTATCGCTCTGCCTGTAATATCCAAGATGTCTCAGCTAATGCGTGATAAAAAAGCGGACTGGTCAACTCAAACAGAGCTGGCTGCTGAGATTCAACTACCTGATAACCTCTGCTTCCATTCTGTCTTTGCATGTCCAGTAAGCAAAGAACAATCGACCGAGCTGAACCCACCTATGATGCTGCCGTGTGGCCACGTAATCTGTAAGGAAAGTTTGGAGAAACTGGCGGGTTCTGCGAGACCATCTTTGTCAACTGGAAGCCGTTTCAAGTGCCCATACTGTCCAGGAACATCCACTGTATCTGATGCAAAAAGCGTGTTTTTTTAAAAAACAAAAAAAAATATCCGTCCTGTTCTCTACATTCAGCTGCCCTTTTTCGGGTTGGCGGTTTTTCAATCCAACGAAGCAAGAGCGTGTCTTGAAGTGGGATTTTAGGGGAGATTTGTAATTTATATATACTCATATCTTCATGACATTTGTCTCGTTTCAAAAAATATCTTTAGTGAGTATATTTTTAGCCTAAAGTCGGCGAACCGATTGAAAATACAATATAAAACAGAATAAATTTATAAAAAATACATTAACAAAACCCTAACTCGAGAATAAAAGTCATTCTGGTATTCATAGTAAACCAAACCAAACCAAACCATAAAGGGTTGCGATAACCACCAAAGTAGATGGCTTATCACATACAGATTTTCGTTTGTCCAGTATGTTCTCGTATGTGATTTAAATTCTTCGATTAGCTAGGTCTCGACCTAAATCGAAACGAAACTGGCTTGTCAAGCCCAAATACTGGCCTCTCGAACCCCAACTGTGTGTGATACTGTGAAACATTCGCTCTATACTTTTCTATGAGGTTTTTTTGATACTCCAGCTTTGCATGTGTTGGGTCAAAGTTGAGGTGATCAAAATACATGTTTATAGAGTCTGTTCTAAATCCACAGGTAGGACAGGCGTTCATTTTAGGCTATTAGTCTTTGTTTTTGTGTTTCCAGTGATATAATATTACAATACTGCTTGCTTGTGTTTTCCTCTTATTAGCCAGGATACTCTGCACTCTTCTTGTATGCTACCTATGCTCGTGGTGTTATGACAATACCTTTAGAATACTACAATGAGGTTGGCACTTTTTCTTCGAAACCTCTAGTTTAGGAAAAACTCATGGAATCAAGGAGGTGTATATTTAAAGAAAAGCTGGTGCCGACATACGACGTTTTATTTAAACACTACCTTGACTTCTGATATACTTGAAACCCACTAAAGTCTCCTTTTTTTTTCGTAATGTTTTAACTCTGCTGTTAGGTAAGATTAAATATTGTTACTATTTTCATTGGCGAAAAAAAAAATATATTGATTTATCGCTTAGGTCAAATTATATAATAAATCAGAGTGTAATACCTTCAAAAGGACCACCCGAGTTACCACTGTCTAGTATATTGATTCTCCCGCTTATGTAATAACACTGGAAATGCTATTATGATAAGAGCTGTTGCAAACACAGTATACTGTAGTCTTGTATTTTTCTAAAACCACATGAAAAAAAACTGGCTGTTTATATTTAGATAAATCTTCAAGTTGACCAACTTGTCCCTCGTTTGCTTTGATCAATCCTGGGCTATTTCAAATAATATTCCATGTGAGGTAGCAACACAATGGCAATTTGTTATTTCCTATTTTTCTTTTTGTAATTCTATTTATAAAACAAAATACATTCGTGATTTTCTTTTTCGTTAATTGCTGAAAAAAAAATTTTTTTCTGTGAATAGCATTAAAAAATGCAATATTAAAATTTTAAATGAGGGGTTGAAAAATGGAAATTTTCCAATAGAAAGCTCTCGATTCATGGAGCCAGGTGTAGGATCCTCTTCTCCTCCTCCTCCAATTTAGTCTATCTATAATTTTATGAAAAGCAAATCAAAACTGAACAAAATCGCATTTAATTTATGTCCCAAAAATACCACAGTGTTTTGTTCTAACCCCCTCCTCCATTATTCGGTTTTGGAACATTAAAACAGCATGAAAAAAAAAACCAAACCCCTATTTTTGTACACTCTGCTTCCCCAAACTCAAACTGCAAGACCTTGCTACCTTTGTTTCGTTTTGGTTTTGTTGTCTCGGGTTTCAGGTTGTAGGAAACCTGTACACTTTTCTTGAAAATCTGCTCACATTTCCTTTACGTAAACTAAACCATTTAATTTCAGAAAAGCATGAAAAAATGAAAATGAAGCAAAAATGAAAAACCTTGGACTGTTTTCTTTTTTTTTTTGATGAATGCAGGTTCATTGTCCTTCCAGCCTGCAACATTTTTGTCAAATAAAAGTTAATTACCAGATAATTTGTTCGGATATTTGACGCCTGCAAATTTTTTCTCCAATAAACTTTGCCAAAAAGAAAAAAGATGAGTATGCGTTATCATGGTAGCGAAATATTGAAGTAAAACACAAGTTTTTCGATATTGGTATTCATAATCTAAATAGGTTTGGCTTTGATTTGTGGGATGAGTGTATTAAATACCGAAACAGATTTTGTCTAAGTATCGCTAATCAAACTGCTTGAAGTTATGCAAATGTTACAGCGGTCTAGCTTTTGTTTAGTTTTATTGATGGCCATCGATTTTTTAAAGCAACTTAGAGGTGAACACTATATTAAAAAAAAGCCTTCAGAATGCATAAAGTCAAGACTCAGGCTGGCATAAGGCTGATCATGTTGGTCAGATTAGCTCAAAATTTGCACAAAAAAAGATCCAAGGAGCTGGGTTCTTTTCCTCGCAATTTCTAGTCAGCAGTTGCTACTGCGACCTATTTCCCAAACTGGGAACAAGTTAGTCATACGTATACCACATGCTCTAATATATTCTTGGAAATAAAAGAAATGAATTAAAAACAGTCTTAATTTTATCAAGCTATGATAATCAACAAAACAAAATCAATAGAGGTGAAGTGGTACCACCATGTGAAGATCTTTTCTCCTCTCTTGTTCCAATCATGTCACATCACGGTTTGACATTTGTTTTGGTTCATACAGAGCAAGTATAACAACCATCTTAAAAATATTCACAATATTGTGGTACTTTTTGGTTTAAATACCAGACAATACGACAAATAAACTACAAGAATATTAGTCTGTATAATACAGTACTTTTTTTATCTGCCCAGAACGAGTAGCATATAATATTATACGTACCAAATACTTAGATATACAATTTAATAAGCAAACCGAACATGGTCATTAAATAACCAACTAGACTACATCTATTTTATGTGAGGTTTATCATTATTATAAAAAACAAAAGAAATGCCGTTTTTAGACATAACAATCTATTTCAAAGCAAAACTCTTATTAGCTGAGTGGATAACTGATTTTTTATCTTTGTCCTTCAATATACCAACTTGTTTCGTTAATCTATCTCCTTCTTTTTGTTCATTGCGTTTAAAATAGACTTAATTTTGTGTAACCCACATGAACGCTGTGACTCTTTATTTAGTGATACAACCAAATCAGGTTTTTAGAAAAAAAATATCAGGCTGCTTCAAACATCGCAGCTGAAATAAACGCAACAAAAAAATTTCTTGCTCTTATATAATCACAGGGCTTCAAATGCAAAGGCAAATTAATTGTGTAACTTCAATCAAGACACGTGAACCTAGGTGGTACAACAAAGTACGTTAAAAACACATTGGCTCCACAATAATGCAAAAGCTGCAAAAGAGTTGGGGAGGAAGAAATGCAAATTTCTGGAGTTCTTCAAGAACCAGTACGACCCGCTTGATTGTCCGGCAATGAAAAACATAAGATATTATATACAGTGGTTTCAAGTACATTAAAAGTATGCTCTATTGGTTTATAAGCTGTATACATCCCATCACGTTTTATCAAATACGTTAATAAATGGGCACTAAGCAGCATTATAACCGTTAACCCAAATTGGCAAGTATTTGAGCGTGGAAAAACCCCGTCTCCATTTGCTCTAACTACTCGACTCATAGGTTAGAACGGAGATATTGTAATGTTTGATTAGTATACAAAGCCATATTGCTTGTAATTTGTTATATTCCCCTGGTTTATCTATTAAGCTAATTGCCATCCTCCCCCAACGATAACAAAATGTATTTAAAAATGCTAATCTGTCCCTTCTTGCCGAGAGTCCCGTCTATTTCAGTTCAGACTTTTCCACAATTTTTGTTCTTTGCTCTTTGGTTATTAGCATTGCAACACCACAAATAAATATATTGGGTGTATACCAACAAAACTCAGTCTATTTAGAGTAGTTAAACATAATCTAGATAACATTAAAATGTGTTTCACCAACCAACTACGGTGCAAGTTCTAGAAGCCCAGTAGCACTAACCTAAGCACGTACCTATAGGATTTTTTAAGAGGTATGTTGATGTCAAAATATGTAATACAGGCTAAACACCGATACTCTAATATTTGGAGCTAATTGCAGTTCGCAGTTATCAAAGAATTCATTATAACCTATAAATACTTGTGAAGTATAGGGACCTCTCCGATGAATGGTCATCACATAGCTAAATGTAAATAAAATAATATGCATCCAGACCCAAGTATATATGAATGTGGAAATTTGCTTCATCCTACCTCGATTCCGCCCCGTTCTTGTACTCCTTGCAAAACCACGCTCAGTTAGATTGTGTTATTTTTAGAAGGAGTGGGTACAGCAGAACGTGTATTTTATATGGATTCTTTACACCGGCAGTGATCCAATCCACCAACATCCGCACAAAAAAAGAACCTGTTTTATTTTATTTTGAGGAATTGGAAATTTTTGTTTTAGACATTTGTTTTAGACATTTGTTTTAGATGTTTGTTTTAGATGTTTGTTTTAGAGTTGGGATATACATTAAAACCCGAACATATTAAATTTAAAACAAAAGCGGAACAGGTAGAAATAGATAACCTCTAATTTTCATTTTACCCCCAAAGCTCCAGTGAGGGTAGGGTTGACCCACCTTTTGCAATCAACAAATCATTATCCATAGTTCCAACTTTTACCCCTAGCAGAATAGCA
Source organism: Zancudomyces culisetae (assembly GCA_001969505.1). Taxonomy (NCBI): domain Eukaryota; kingdom Fungi; phylum Kickxellomycota; class Harpellomycetes; order Harpellales; family Legeriomycetaceae; genus Zancudomyces; species Zancudomyces culisetae. Next base: position 24,291 of record LSSK01001356.1, read on the forward strand.
GTATGCAGATTCAGTTAAATATAGAGTGTATAAACTTGAAATAAGACTGTGTACTTGTTATTAATATCAGAGAATTGGGTGATAAATTCAACCATAAGGCTCTAAACATGAAAGTGGGAAGCTTATGTTGATGAAAAAGTCAATAACATACGACTACCACCAAGTTATACACAGACTTGGCATATTCCCAACATATGTATCTGTATTACAAACGCATACACTCATTCATGCTCACTTATTGGTGACTTTAACATTCACAAGAACCGGAGTCATAATCCGAATTTTGGTGGTTATTTTCCCAATGTCGTACCATATTTATTACTTTCAACAATACCATGAAATCATTTGGCTAAACTCTACTGTTTTACCTGATATTAACCATGTGTTTTCACTACTATTCAATTGCAAGGTTTTTTGAAAAATATCCTTAAAAGCCCATCACATTGTAGAGACTGTTAGAAACGACAGGGGGGTAGCAGGCATTTAACAGTAGAAGTTAAAATACGGGATAAATATCAGTGGGATTCTCAAAACAATAAACTTCTCTTTCGTTTATGAGGTTGCAAAATAAATGCATGACTTATCCTCAGGTATTTTAACATATTTTGAAGTCAAGCACAATGTATCGTTTAATTATATGGACACTAAGGCTTATAATAGTTTAAAATGGAGATGAGGGGGCTAAATATTTGTGAATTGGCAATTTGAGTCGATCCCAACCCAAGCATTAGTTACCACATGCAGAAATAGACAAAAAAAAACTCATACTGATACCACCCATCTGCTACCACAATAATAGCTAGGGTCACGCATCATTTCATCGATAGGAAGAATAGGTGATGCTTGTAGACCGGTAATCTGATGACTAATGTTATAATACCTACACGCTTGTGGCCGTATTGCTACAGAAAAACCCGGATCCGAGTTCGAATTTGGAAACAAAGTCTTTTAAAAAACAACAAAGCTAGCAATGTTGAGTTTTTAGTACGATATTGACTGAAAGAGCAAGTGTGAACTGTAAGATAGTGAGTAAAGGGTGTGGGCTTTGCTGGGTACAGTAGGTAATCGTGGTGTTTTATTTTATTTTATTTTATTTTATTTAAACGTTTTTAGTACACCCCAAGTAGCATTACTTGTATTTCAGCGGATAATAATACTGATAAAGAGGTTCTATTAAGTTTGTTATATGCTTCAAATGGCAAAACAAGTGTTTTATCCGTTCAGGAAAAAAATTTCCCACCCTAGAAATTCACCCTATTTACATTGTAAATTTTTCAAAATCTTCTAGAGATGAAGCAGGCGGATATTGTCGCGTTTGGTGTTGATTCTTATGTGTTCCATGCTTAAGCCTTAAATTCTTTGCCCAGTGTTGCTACATGCTCATTTGACTGAGAATACTAAGTTTGGGAGAAAGTTAAGAGTCAAGTTTCAAGGAAACAATGCAAGGAAAGCATCGTTTTTAATTGCAATGTTTTCGCGAAATTGAACAACGCTATTGGTCAGTGTTTTATTGGTTCTGCCAAATTGGGTTGTAGCTTGAACTGAGAAAAATAAAGATCGCAGCTAAATTTCTCCACTCAGAAGCACAAAAAAAATCAACGGGTCAGTTTTTTGCTAAACGTGGTTTTCAATGTGCATAAACTGCCAAACAAATTACTATTTGAAGCGCAAACTCGTTTCTCAATGCCTATTTAACTTTGTTTCTCAAGAGATACGTTATGCATACTATTTGCCTATGTAGCATCTATGCATAGGGTTCCATTTTTCAGACTTAACCTGTTCCATACAGAACAAGTAAGTATCCAGGATACTAGTACCAATTTTTTAAAGAAAAACATCCTGTATGGCCGATAAAAAAAAAGCGAACACGATACATAGTGGAACATACTACCAAGAGTTATAAAGAATTTAATTAAAATTAACATAGGATCTGAACAACGATCTCGATAGAGAGAAAGTGAAGCTCTTTGTGAAGTTAGTACTAGCAACAGGAATCATCTTGTTGGTAAAGTATTTGGAAATGTACAAATTTAAGAGATACCGCACCTCACAGGAACTACCAGACAAATATTTGAAAAATTCTAAACTTCGTGGAACCGTAGTTAATGTTGCTGATGGAGATACAATAAGATTTTACCATACCCCTACATTTAGTTTTAATCCCAAATATAAAGAGGAGATCGAAAAACTGAGCGGCCCATGGTCGGGTAAATCAGAAGGCGAGCGAAGAAAAAAAAGTACTGGTGGACCAAAGCTGAAGCTATCAGAACACTCGATGCTGATAAGAGTGTATGGTGTTGATGCGCCAGAAATGGGGCACTTTGGAAATCCAGAGCAACCATTTGCCAAAGAATCAAAGGAATTTGTTCAGAAACTACTGATGAATAAAAAGGTGACATTAGTGCCCTTGAGTAAAGACCAGTACCAAAGGTTGGTATGTGCGGTGTATTACCACAAATGGTATTTCATAAAAAAGGATTTATCAGAAAAGCTATTAAAAGAGGGATTGGCCGAAGTATACACAGGAGGTGGGGCGCAATATCAAGGGAAAAAAGACACCTTTCTGAGATTACAGGAAACAGCAAAGTATGTATCGTTTTATTAATAGTAGTCTATTATACATCGATCTGAATATATAAAAATGATACAATGTATAAAATCACATAGACTCCAAAAAAAGGGAGTATGGTCACAGAAAGCTGGCGAGCACATAAGCCCAATGCAATATAAAAAGAAAGTCAGAGAAAATACCCGCTAGGTTAGCCACAAGTATAATCATTGTCCGTAATTTATTCCCAGACCAAACTGGAATCCGGGGTTCAGCTTGTCTGTACTTGTTACAGAAATGGGTAAGCAATAGTTAAGCTCCAACCTAATCGCGCCAAACTGGTACAAGAGGCCCACCCCTGTAGATACACTAGGGCGGCTAAACGACCTTTTGACTAGCTCCATTGATGGTTTATCTATTTTAGTTTATTTGATCGTTTTAGCTTTTTTTTTCTTATCCGCTTTTTTAACATTTTTTATAGAAAATTAAAGAACCAATTCCGCAAGGTACCAATACCAAATGAATCAAAAATAGGGAGTAATGGGTGACATAGAAGAACTGTCTAGAAAAAAATAACTTACTGTTTTCCCATAGTGCCAGCTGGCCTCCATTGATCCAAAGCTGAGATTTTAATCTCTTTGTTTCAACAGAAGGTACAGGTCCAAGCAGAGTTAAACTCAAAGCACCAAAAATGTTTCCACCCAAACTATCCTTGTGGTCCATTGGTCCTACACCTCGATATTGGTAGCCCCTTAGTGAAGTCGAGCCGCCCAAGAAAAACCTATCCGAAATTCCTATTTTGCTATTTCTAATCGGAATCGCCAGCCCTCCACGAGCAATTAAATCTACATACCACCCTCTTCCCAGCGGAAGCTCAAGAGCACTGTCAAGTTGTGTCTTGTGAAAGTTAACGCCACCGAAGCCAGCGTATTCCGTGAATAGTTTGAATAGATGTCCACCTGATGGTTCAGGGTGTAAACTGATAGTATCCCGGGAATATAAATATGAAAGTGACGATTTCACGTGATTCCCAGCTTCCTCTCTTATGCTATATGAACAAATAGAAATGTCAATTTTCCGCTACAAACCAATTAATGTAGACAAGTTGATTTTTATAACATACCTTTGTGATGCTTTGTTTCCGAGATCACAGATATTCCTCCAAGAATAAGTATAGTTAAACTCGTGGTTCTTGCCTATCCCAATTTTCTACATGAGCCAAATATAGATTAGTAGTTTTACGGATGTACAATTAATACCAAGAAATAGAAACACATATCGCTTAAAGCAAAACTATAAACACAACCAGTAATTTACCTTTAAAGAGAGATTGATTCCTCGCGCAACTTCTCTATAGCTACTGCTTTGAGTAAAGTCATTGGAATCCTGGAATACGTTCAGATCAAATAATCTGAATGGATTGCCGTTGATCGGTGTGGTAAATCTCCCTTGAATTGCCGTTCCATTTCTATTTCCAACACTATAGGATGCTTCTAGGTATTCACCTCCACCAAAAACGTTTCGAATTTTCCCGAATAGTCCCTTTGTTGTGTTAGTTAAAATATAATTATTAATTATAAAAAACGTTTGCAAAGACTAGCCCAAAATTGGGCTACAGGCACGATTAAAACTGGTAAGAAAATATCAACACATCTCTTACCCCTTTAATATGCCCTTGGCTAATAGATGTTCCTGTTCTAATCATTTTTCTTTTTTTATCTTGGCATTCGAATAAAACTTCGGTTCCCACTGCACCACTTTTGTAGTTGTGGCCACTGGAAGAATTGTATATAAAAACTTCGACGTCTTCTGCAATATCTAACTGTTTAAGCCGTGCTGCGGCCTGGTTCGCTTCTAACGCCAACTCGTGTATAGTTTTTGCCCGTAGAACCCCGTCAATTACACCATTTAGCACACCTGACCGGACCTTACTTAATCCATTAACTGACAATGAATCTACAACTATCCCTTTTTCGCTATTAACCTATTTTTTTTTAATAGAGTTTTTGTGATGCTTTTAAGTAAGAAAAGAGTAGAGGGTGGGGTATGATAAAAATATGATATGGGTTGCATGAAATAATACAGAGACAACACACAAACAAAAAAGTTAATCTCACATTTGGTGACACCAGTTTAAAAAACTATGCTAATTAATAAAGCTAAAACGCAACATACATTCGGTTCCTGTTGAACCTCTTCAACCAGTCCTCTGGATAAGAAGAGATCATTGTCAATCTTGTCATTAGATGTATACACGCGCATCTTTGTCAGCTCTATTCAGATTTCTACTTTGCTGATTCCAAGAGTATTGTGATAATTATTCAAAAACAAAGTATTTAGCTATACGTGTGGCACTCTCTTGTTTGGTTCTATTGACTAGCTGTATGTTTTTGCTTTGAAATTCAAAGCTCAATAAATAAGAGTTTTCTGAAAAAAGCCAAATCAAAGATAAAATTACCTGTACTATTTATGTGTTGATAAAAAAAAATAATTGAGCTTTTTTCTTTAAATTGCCCAGATTTTAGACCAAGCTATCAGACCAAGCTATCAGACCCAAAATTAAAAGAACGCATCAAACTCCACACAAATTAAAAAAAGTTGTTAAAACTTGTCTCTTTCACCACAAACCAATCGATTTGGAGATAAGCCTTTGTGACTTCTGTTTTGAGCCTTGAATTCAAAGTGTATACTAGGGCTTTTGTATTTCCAATTTTTTGGAAAACCCAGCGATTTACAAGAGTATGTTTAGATTCATTGTTTGATTGTTGCGTTTATGACGAAATGGATGATACATCAAAAGAAAAAATCAAAGTTATCATATCAAAGGATAACGGATATGTGTGGGATCCAAAGGGTGAGTCTAGATATATCAATCATGCGTTTTTTACTTGACTTGTATGCCATACACAGAGACAGTTACTATTGAATTTTATTCCTAACAAGAAGCAAAAAAAAAAAACTAAATTTAGATGTCGAGGTTTTGCGAAAAAAGTATCGGATTGTTGGTGGGCTAGTAGGATCACTACCTCAAAAACCCATGCAAAACACATTTCTGGGGTTGCCTTTAGTGCTGATGCCTGAAGAGGTGACCATATTAATAGAAGAAGGTAATTATCTGAGGTTTCTTTGAGAAATCTACAATTTTTCGAATAAATGTACTTGCCATTTTGCTTATCAATCCAAAAAACTAAAAAATCAAATTTTCTAAATATATATATTAGGAGTGATCGACGTGGAGACAACAAGAGATAGCATTTTAAACACCAAGATTACGGACGAATTAGTATTTGGCGGATTAAATGCAAGCGCCACACTGGCTTCTGATAGTATTGACAATGAAAATGCTCAGGATGGATGGACCTGGCCACGAAATGAAAATCAAAGATTGAAACTTGAGTTATTTAAGGAGCTGAGGGCAAGGGGATACTATCTGACAGCCGGACTTAAGTTTGGAGGAGACTTTCTTGTGTACCCAGGTAAGCTACCATGGCTATCTTTCGTTTGAGATGTAAAAAGCAGTAGCATCACTATCCTGAATTTAATTCTGGCCTTGCAATCCTGATGAATTGCATTATAAAATCAGTTATAAAAAACAACGTATACCACAAAAAAATAAAATAGGTGATCCTATGAGATACCATTCCAACTACATAGCAACCTTGGTGGGTTACAATGACGCCATTAGCAGCATGGACCTGATTGCTCTTGGGAGGGTGGGTACTGGTGTAAAAAAAAATAGGCTTTTATGCTACTTGAACCCAAAACTTGGAAAAATCTGCTGCAATACTCTATCATGGACAGGAATGGGCTAGTTTGGACACGCTTGTGTATTGAAATATCATATATTGTCTCTGTAAAAAGAAAATCATAGAGCACAGTTTTTACATGTATTATTAATAAACAAAAGAAAAAACGACGTTAAGTATAGACATGGATATAGTTTTTTGCCAGTTTGGTGGTGAAGAATACACAAATGGCAAGTGGTCTTAACAGTGCCAATATCCTGAGGATGGCTTTACCCTCTAATGAATTTTCCGTATAGGTGCAAAAGAAAGACAGACGCAATAAACACCAGACACATGACCGTTAATACAACAGGATCGCTATTTGTGCATTCATACAGAGTATAAGGATTAGGATGTGTGCAATATATTGTCAAATAGGTAAAATCTACAAAAAAAGTGCTTGTTTTCCCAATTTATATGGTAGCCGTAATTTTACTATGAGATTTAAAGCCAGGAAGCTGAGCACAAAATAATTTATTTTATCGGAGCAGAACTTACACTTTCAAACCGGGCGAGTCTTCGGTGTACAATTTCATAAATGTCCTAGAACTTCCAGTTTTGCGTGAAGTCTTTTTCACTTCCCGTTCTGGCGTCCTTGATGTCGAAGCCTTTGATCTGTTGATGAGTGTAGATGATTCCTCGTTCATTTTTTCGGAACTTGTGCTGCTCATTTTTGTGTGGTATAAAAAGATAAGTGCTGATTCTGGCCTTTGAAATGACTTTCCCTTTAAATATTCAAAAAATTATTGGAGTTTGTTAGAAAAGGATGTGAGTTGACTAGGGATATAAACGAATTGAACTTATCAATTAGTTTTGTTGCCAAAATAAAAGCTTAATATCATAAAGTTGTAAAAGTAAGATACAAGCAAATAGTTGGTAAATAATATAATGTATAGTATAGGAAGACATTTACCTTGCTCTAAGTTTTTAAACAATTGTCGACACCAATCCTAATTCTTAAGTTTGTATAGCCGTATTTATTTTATATTTTTATGTATTCTCAATTTGAATTTAACGTGGAAATTGAAATGGAATCCTCAAGAATCCACAATTTTATTTAGTTGCGTATCAGAAAACTATTGGCGAGTAATTGAAAACAGCAGTTTGAATAAAATAAAAAAAACGCGGTCATTTTTTTAATTGGAATATTTGGATTTTATTTGTGAACATTCGCACTTATTTACACACATTCTGACCTCAGAATAAAACGAAAAAAGCCAGAGAATGAATAAATGAATAGAAACTCGATATAAGCAGTGAAGAGAAGTATTGATAAAATAGTTTGTTCAGCTCTTTATATGCCCAGTCGAGGTGTGTAAAAGTTGCAATCATAGCTGTATACGGTTGGTGAATAAGAAATTATAGCGGCATGGTACTAAAAATACCAATTCTAAGTGCGTATTTAATATAAAACAAACTGTGAAACTTCAAATGTATCTGCCTGTAGCCTAGCTGTACACAAAGATGGCTTGTATATAAAAGATTGATCTATCACTATCACTATCACTATCAGTGCCATGATTTTCTCTTTCTCTTTCTCTATATCTTTGTTTTTGTTTTTAGTCCTATTTAAACACAAACTCAAAAAGGCCGCATTTTAGGTTTGAATGCTTGTCGGAAAAATGTCCCATTTTTTCAAAGGTTGGATTTATATAAGCTACGCTATACATTTGAGGAGATGCGTTTTATTTTTACACACATAAAATCCACCAAAGAAATAGCATAAGCTAAAATGATGATATAAGAAATGGTAAAAAACACATTTAATTCACAAGCCCAGGATAGGTTTGCTAAAAGACCTGCAGGTATATTACAAAAGTAGTTTTAAAGCGCCAAGTTACCAACGTGCCCGGATCGTAGCCCCTGCAGCCTAGTCATATAATTAGAAATGTTTTCACTGCATCGTTCATATATATTGTACATAGTTCCATTCGATGCAGTATTGGAAAAGAAGAGCATAAAAGAACAAGACCCTTGATTAGTTTATGTTGGTATTCTTACAATACATTAATAAAATGCGTTTAATCTTTTTTTTTTCCTTAACGGTTGAAGTCTATACTAAATGTTTTTTTTTTTTGGTTTTAAGGATTCAGGTAAATTTCCTAATCAAAATATTAGGGATTGGTAAAATTATTGGAGAAGCTTTGACCCATCCATCCATTCATTCATCCATTCATCCAACCTCTGTCATTATTGCTTAATTTGCTGGATTTCAAATGAATTGGGGGGTATTTGTAATTTTAGCTCAGGTGTAGCAAGTAGATGTAGCCCCGCTTTATTAGGAAATCCATGAATGTGAGTGCAAAGCCACTAAAACCGGAAAATAAATAAACGAAGTCAAAAGATAAACAAGGCTTCATGACCATTAATAGTTTCACACTTAAAACTGCGTAAATATAAAGTCGAAAAGCAGAATATTATTAATTTATATAGTACATATATATATATATATATATTATATAGCTACAGATAACGAAACTAATTATAAAGTACCAGACTACAGAGATAATAAGCACAAGCACAAGCACAAAAAGAAAACAAGAAAAGAGAGAAAAACAAGAAAAACACAAAAATGAACAGTCTAAGGATTTCAACCAACCTCTTGAAAAGGAATCAGTTGCTGAGAACGAGTCTGCATAGAAATTCATGGGCCTTGAGTGGTGGTGGAATACGGACTATTGGATATGTTTCCGATGCAGATTCTACAGTAATTCCAAACACAGTGGATGTTAGGTCAAAGGAATTTAAGGTACTTTTATATCTAGTGATTTGAAGGTTGGAGTATGATTGAACCCACTTTTTATGCACTCAATGGCCTAATTAATATAGGAAAACAGACAAAAAATGGAAGCATTGGTTGGAGAGTTGAACAAAAACATTGAGAATATTTCCAAAGGCAAGTTATACTTACCAAAAGAGTTAGTAAAAAGCAGATACGCCAGCGTTAGATACAAAATTGCGTTTCGGCTACAGTTGTAGTTGGAGCCGAGAGTAGGCGTTTTTTCTCGTCGCAAATACTTACCTCGACGCACTTTATCAATAAAAAATAAATAATAGGTGGAGGTGAGAAGGCCATTGCAAAGCATTTGTCGAGGAATAAATTGTTGCCCAGAGAAAGGTATTTCTTTCATTCAAGATATTGTAATAAAAACACATGGCTACGCTGTTTGATGTGAATTGTACATTTAAGTAGCAGGCGCGCTTTTATCTAGCCGCATTGAAGTATCATGAGCTAACACCATTTTTTCATATTTCGAATAACATTAGAGTTAATCGACTACTGGATGTTGGGTAAGAAAGGTTTTAAATATTGCCAAATTTCTCGAGAAGGGCTATAATAACTAGTGGTGATCCTTGGACTTGGTGAACTAACACACTACATGCACTTACAATTAAAATTATAATAGATCACCTTTTTTGGAATTTTCGCAGCTGGCCGGATATAAACTATACGATGAAGATATACCAGGAGGAGGAATTATTACAGGAATAGGAAGAGTCAGTGGGTAGGTTTATATTTTGAACGGTTTTGGCGTTAAAATAAAAATGAAATTTTCCATGACAAACAGATTGATGAATGCCTGATTGTAAAATAGGGTTGAGTGTATGATTGTATGTAATGATCCTACAGTGAAGGTATGTATGGTTATTGCTTTTCTTTTTCTTTTTCTTTTCTTTTTACCATTCCTGTTTCATTTTTTGGTTTATTCTTTCCAAGTTGTAAATCTCAAGGATCTAGATACGCGCCTAATGGATATAAAGCTGGAATGATTAACGTACTATTTTCTAACCTTTATGTCCATATTATATATATGACTGATTAGGGAGGAACATACTATCCCATAACAGGTAAATTACACAAGTATTGAATATGGAAAATAAAGTGTGTGAGCAGCGCTTAACTGTTTGTACAAAAATATGTGTTTATTTTAGTCAAGAAACATCTGAGAGCACAGGAAATAGCAAAAGAGAACAAACTGCCATGTATCTACCTGGGTAAGTAATCAGCAATTAATATGGAATTATCAAAGTGACATGAACAAGTGAATGTGTGTTGTACGAGTCGACAGTGTATGGAGCGAAGTAAAAAGGTAATCCAAACATTGACAAAAATGAACATGTAAATAGTTGATTCAGGTGGGGCTAATCTGCCGCATCAGGGAGAGGTATTTCCAGATAGAGAGCATTTTGGAAGGATATTTTACAACCAGGTAACTACTGAAATATGACAAGCAATAATTTAATAACAATAACAATAATAATATTAATATTAATAGTAATAATAGTAAAAACAAATAAACGCTTAAAAATTACAAAACTAAAATAATGAAATGATATATATGTAAAAAAAGGCAACAATGTCAGCACAGGGAATACCGCAAATAGCAGTAGTGTTGGGCTCATGTACGGCGGGAGGCGCATATGTTCCAGCAATGGCAGACGAAAGTGTCATAGTAAGGAACCAAGGGACAGTGTTTTTGGGAGGACCACCATTGGTAAAAGCAGCAACAGGCGAAGTGGTAACTGCAGAAGAATTGGGAGGAGCAGATCTTCATTGTAAGTAAAGTTATAACGCGAAAGTTCTTTGATAAAAAGTTAAAACTAGCGATTCTACATCTATCTGGAAATAAACAAAAGTCTAAAAAAAGGAAATTGATTTGGTAAAAATAACAACAAACAGGTAAACGATCAGGAGTAACGGATCATTATGCTCAAAACGACGCCCACGCATTGAGTATTGCTCGAAACATAGTATCCACACTAAACATCAAGAAGGTTGGTGTTCAGGAAAAGATAGAGGAGCCACTATACAGCGCAGACGAGATTGGTGGGATCGTAGGTGACAATTTAAGAAAAATGATAGACTCAAGACAAATCATTGCCAGAATAGTTGATGGAAGTCGGTTCATGGAATTCAAGGAATACTACGGGACTACTCTGGTGACCGGGTTTGCCCATATCCACGGATACCCTGTAGGTATTATTGCCAACAATGGAATTCTGTTTTCAGAGTCTGCGCTGAAGGGCGCACATTTTATTCAACTGTGTTCAAAGAGAGGCATTCCACTAGTGTTTTTGCAAAACATCACTGGATTCATGGTAGGAAAAGACGCCGAAGCCACCGGAATAGCCAAAAACGGTGCAAAGCTGGTCACCGCTGTGTCTTGCGCTCAAGTTCCCAAACTAACTGTGCTTATCGGAGGTAGCTTTGGTGCAGGAAACTACGGAATGTGTGGCCGTGCCTACTCGCCTCGAATGCTTTACATGTGGCCAAACAGCAGAATCTCGGTGATGGGAGGCGAACAGGCTGCAAACGTGTTGGCCCAAGTCAGACTCGACAATCTAGCCCGTTCTGGCAAGTCCTGGCCACAAGCTGATCTTGACCGCTTCAAAGCCGACATTGTTGCCAAGTACGAACATGAAGGAAGTCCATACTACTCATCAGCTCGTCTGTGGGATGATGGTGTCATCGACCCCAAGCACACTAGGTCTGTGTTGGGCCTTTCCCTTGCTGCTTGCCTAAACTACTCTCCCATCTCCAAGTCCAGCGAGTTTGGCGTTTTCCGCATGTAAGAAGCCTCTTTTTCTTCAACTCCACACTCAATCCCTACCTATTCCATATCTTTCTTGCACTTCTCTGTCCCGCTCCCCAATCATCTCGTCCGCTTTGCTCATCACATTCAGCACCTGTTCTTCATTTCCCTCCCCTTCCAACGCCCCGTAGATGTATCCATTCGCCTTGTCAACTTCTTTGACTAGGTCTGCCATCAGCTCCTTATCCTCCACGTTGAGCACCTGAAATCCTACCATTCCATAGTCCTCCACCAACTCGCACATTTGTTGGTTTAGCTTGTAGTATTTGCTGTTCTTTGTTGTTGCATTCAGATGCTGCAAAAGGTATTCAAGATCCATAACTTGAGTGTAATACTCCAAATTAAACCCTAGTTTCCCCATACTCTCGATTTTATCTATCTTTGACAGCACATTGATTTGTGGTAGTTCCATTTTCATCATTGTCGTTAGCGTCATTAATAAAACTGATATATATTTGCTGGCATCTCCACAATACACTGAATCCACCAAGTTTACACACGCCAATCTTATCTTTGCCTTTTCCAGCACTTTGATTATTTTTTGTACCGAATCATGGTGCGTAAAAAACTCGATTTGGCCTGGAAAATCAAAAAGCAAATAATACCCCTCTTTGATATACTTCTCGAGTTTCTCCAATAGCCAAGAAATATTGTTTTCCAAATATTCCATACAGTACATGAGCGATCCATTTGGTCCCAAACCGTACTCCTCTTGTACATCGTCGATATTAATTAATTCGTTAATGTCGATGTCACTTTTATATGGGACTTTTTCGTTGGCTGGATCCATGTTTATTATTATTGTTTTCCTATAACATTTCACAAATTTTAATATCAAATTTTGATTCCACTGTAGATGTAAATATTGATAACTACATATCTCATTCCACCATACCTGTTTAACGCGTTCAAAAATTGATACATTCCATAACAGTATGTAGTTTTTCCTGACCCAGGCGGCCCAATTACAATCTATTTTTATTCATTGAATGTGTTTTCAAGTTTCCCAGATCATCATATTGGCGTATTATATGAGGGCTTACCTGACCAAAGCTCATCTCAAGGATATTTAAGGCTCTGTTTACTTGTGTTTATTTTTGTAGCTACCAATTCTTAGTATTAACAACGACAGTTTAATAAACCAAATCAAACTATAAAAAAATAAATTAAAAAGTTTTCCTTTGTTCTCTTTTTTTTAGGTTTCAGTGTTAACTAATCATGCAATTATTTTAGTAATCATAAAGTTGGAATTGATTTACGGGTATTGATTTAATTTTGAGTTTCCGCAGTAAATGAAATACCAAAATATTCTAGAATTCGTATTTAAACACACAAAGGCAGAAAGCAAAAAGAGGAAATAGAAACAGAAACAGACACTAACACACTCAAAGCTGCTCTTTTTTCTAAAAAAAAAAATTCTGTTCCATGAACTAGCATAGAAAAATTGTGGGAAACTATATTCTTTTCTAAATGTCATCATATCCGAATAAAAAAATGAAGTCTGAAGACATAAGAGTTGATAGATATGACAGACAAATCCGGTAAGTCGGTTTTAACAATATGTTGTGTAAATAACTCTGACAAAGCTTGTTTGTTTGTTTGTGCTTTTTTACTAGTTTATGGGATCTATCTGGTCAAAGGCAGTTATATAATAGCAAAGTTTTGGTTTTGGGTTCTGGACTGTTGGGCTCTGAGGTTTTAAAAAATCTTGTACTTACTGGTAACACTTAAAATCTACATAGTTTCCCTCGTCGTATCTGTGTGTGATTTTATTTGATAACACATTATTAATGTAGAATGCATATGTACATGTGTATATAAATTGTGCAAATGTAGGCATAGGAGAATTTCTGATTGTAGATTCGTCAATTGTTACCAGCAACGATGTAGCTACAAACTATTTTGTAGCAAGGGATGATGTTGGAAAAAGCTTGGCAGAAACGATTGCGAGGAATGTTTGTCAACTGAATCCCTCCGTAATTGGACAGGGCATGCATTGCGTAGGTCTCCATTTCCTTATACTATTATATTTATATGAAATATCAGATATGCTTGTTCTTAGAACTAATAATTTGAACAATGGGGATAGGACGTCTTTGAGTATATTAACCAAGAGAAAAATACGTTTTCCGGGTACGATTTAGTACTTTCTTGTAATTTCGATATGATTACGGTTGAAAAAGTCGGCGTCAAATGTACCAAACGAAGGATTCCGTTAATTAATTGCCAAACAAACGGGTTTTTTGGATTTTCCAAGTCGTTTATCCCTGAATATTGCGGTAACAAATCCTTGGATCCTTTAGTTTTAAATATACTATCCACTTTTGAGTTTAATACTGTACAATCTTACGTATTATTTTGCTTGAAATAGTCATTGAAAGCCATAGCGAAGAAATCGACGATCTGAGGATATGCGATCCCTTTGCAGAGTTATCAGAATACGTAGACTCTGTGGATCTGAGTGCACTTGACGAAATGGAACATAGTCATGTTCCATACCTGGTTTTATTGATCAAGTTCATTGCTGAATGGAAATCAAAGGTAAATAATTTATGGCTTTCCATTTCAAATGTTTAAAATAACCCATCGATTATTGGTTGCTGGATGTACTTTTCTTTTGTAAGACCGGATCTAAAACCATGTTATCTTTGTTTTAACTAGAACGGAGGCAGTATCCCACAAACATTCAAGCAGAAAAAGGAGTTTGCAGCTCAGATCAAGGAGGCTAAGGGAACTTTTGATCGCCAAAATTACGAGGAAGCAGAGAATAATGTTCTAAGGCTTATTACAGAGTATAAAATCCCTGAACACATAGTAGAAATCCTTAATATGGCTGATGCAGTAAATTTAGCAGATACACAAACCAAAATATACGTAAGTTCAAATATATTCTCCTGTTTAAAAATATCTTGTTTATGATGTTTCTGGTGGTTTTTCTCAACGTTTTGGTATGCGCTATAGAACAAAGTGTTTTGGATTCTGGTAAAGGCTCTGAAGATGTTTCTTGAAAACCAAGATGAGGGATCACGGAAGCTTCCACTAGTGGGTACTCTTCCTGATATGTTTTCAGATACAAAGAGATATGTTGAAATCCAAAAAGTATACAAAGAAAAGGCTAGAGTGGATGCAAAAGCTGTGTACAGTTATGTTTTGAAAATCCTGGCAAATATGAACCAGACGGAGAAGGCAGAACACGCGGAAGAGCTGGCTATTTCTTTTGAACAAGCGGAGGTGTTTTGCAAAAACTGTAGAAATATCAGCGTGATTAACGCAAACAAATTTGAAGTAGACCCTAAGGTCATAGCAGTTATAAAGGAACATGAAAATAATCGTCATACTGAGCAATTCGGTGCTGATCAAACAGACTTGCATTACGAAGACCAAAGCGATGAGGAGGATGCGATTGACAAGCTTGGTATAGGTGAGATGGCCGCAGTGGCACTACAGGGAGCTTTGCTATTTAAAAGTATATATCATCGATACCCTGGTGAAGTTAAGCAAGACAAAAATGTACTCTTAAAGGACAGACAAAGATTCCGGGCTATTTTCGACTGCTTACTCATCCAGTCATTCTCTGGACTGGTTTCTTCCGATGAATATATCAACATGGAGTCGTTGATAACTACCTTAAATGAGAAAAAAGCTTATGCTCAAGTTTTTAACGAGTTTGTTAGATCTGGAGGAGCTCAAGTACATAGTATTGCGGCGGTAATGGGGGGCCTAGTCGCTCAAGAGGCTATCAAGCTCACTACACATCACTATATTCCAGAGACTAAACAAATAATATATAATGGGGTTCAGAGCATCTTTCATTTTGTGTAACCCGTTTCAATTTTTTACACCATTTTTTTCTAAACGAAGAAAATAACCTTTTTAGTTGGTACATATTTTGAATCAAAAAAAAACAAACAAACAAACAAACTATGAGCTGAGTTCTGTGTATTCTCTAAAGTACACCACAATAAAAAAACAATAAAAATCAAAAGATAACGTGACGAAAGAATGAGAGAATGAAGGAAGAAGATAGAGGTTAGAGGTTAGAGGTTAGAGGTTAGAGGTTAGAGGTTAGAGGAGCGTTGTTAGTACAGAACAACAGTAAACATATTAGTGACATATTTGGCGTGGTATTTTAGTAGTAGGATGTCGATCTTTCGATAAAGGGTGGGGGTTGGTTGCGATTAAAGGTACCCATGTTCAGGCTATCAGTAAATCTACTGCCATTAAAACGATCGTGAATATTAGGTTTTCGCAAAGTGTTCTGGTTAGAAATGCTATTATTCGTTCTATTCAAAGGCTGTGTCCTGTTGTGTGCACTGTTATTTTTGTTTCCAGGATAGAGGACACTAGCTTTACACCTAGGATGCGGACATGTTTTGATATGATGGCCAATCTGTTTGCAAAACGCACAAATCATTGTGTTTTCAGGAAACTCGGCGCCTTCAACAAAACTCATCTTTCTTGCATCCGTAGAAAAAGAGTCATTTGTGCCAAATCGGCCTTCTACGTTCTCATTTGCTTTTGTCAAGGTAACTGCAGTGGATTGTGATACAAGCCCGTCGTTGCTATTTACAAATGTAGGAATGTGTTGTCTATTGCTGTTAGAGTAGTATAGTGTGTCACTACTTGCACTGCTGCTACTGCTTCTATTGCTATATTTAGGTCCATTTGCGGACAGGTCTTTTTGTTTATCTCCGTCAAGCTCCCTTGTTAGCTTCTTAACATTATTATCCTCATTTTTGAATAAAAAGGCATCACAACTATTTCTATCAGTTCCGTTCATAAACGTGGCTCTGCTGGTACTAGTAGTCCTAAAATCGCCTCCACTAGATGCTCCAACTAGCAAACTGATTTGCTGGTTGTAAAAGTCCATTGACACGTCCTTTGTATTACCAGTACCAAAATAGGTGCTAGCTCTGCTACTTCCACTACTATTATTACCACCGATACCCCCTGACATGGTGTTTTTAGCACCACTTGCAGATTTTACAAACACCCTTGTGTTGAGATGGTCAAATAAACTCTTATCTGTTCCGCTATTGCTTCTTTTTGGACCCATGGATTCGTTTTCCTCTATACTTGTTCTCTTTTGTTCAGAGTCAATACTGAATCTGGTTCCAAAGTTCGCTCCATGAACACTTTCTGAGTTAAAACTGTTATTAATACACCCCCCTCCATTAGGACCAGAGCTTTGTCTATAATTATTTTTGGACTCTGTAAAGTATGGATTTGTACCCCTTTTGGACCCATTTCTTTCTAAAAACGAGTATCCTCTTTCACTTCCTTCTGTATCCCGACGGTTCGCATGGTTAGAAAAATTAGACGTTGCATGTCGATTCTTGTACTTTTGCTTTTCCTGTGGGTTTTGATAAAATCCAACCAACCCACCTCTTTCAGAACTCCCCTGTTGTCCATATGTTCGAGTGGTATAGCTGGTTACGCCACGATTATGATATCTAGAATCATCGTCATTCATGTCTGGTGAGTTCCTGTAACCCTTAGCAGGGTAGCCCCGAGAATACTCAAAAGTTGACACATCTTTACGATCATTTTTATTGGTATAATTGCTGAATGAATACCTGTCTTCGGGCTGACGTGTATAATTATCGAGGCCTGGTCGACTAACATTCACATTTACATCCCTAGCCATCCCTCTGAGATCTAGTTTAACTGCTTCATTGATGTGCATGTGTCCAAACTGTTTATCTAGATCTGTGTATGTGCTCTCTTGTATACTCATTTCGTCATTCCTACAATCAAACCCTGGCTCTTGCATGGCAGACCTTTCGGTAGTGTAACCAGTGACATCTCTACAAATTCCCTTTTCGCGCAATCCTGTACTTTGTGGAATGCTCTCGTTTTCACACTCCTCAGCGTCCATTATGAGGTTTTTAAGATCTGTATACTCATTATCTACAAGTTTCCGTTGAATCTCGTTTGGTAGCCGTGCCATGTACATTGAGATATATAGCTCTTGTCCCATATCTTCATATTTAGTTCTTCTCCAGAGCTTTAAGTACCTCTGTCCCAACACATACGCCGAACCTTTGCCGCTCTCTTCATAGTCTAACAATGCCAATTCTTTAATTGCGTCTGTCCAATGTAACGCTCCTCCAAATGCCTCCAAAAACTCTTGTGCGAATTCCCGCCAGGTGGAGATACACTGATTGTCCCTGGTCTCTAGCCATTTCCTTGCCTCACCTCTTAGCTTTTCTTTTAGTTTTTCCATAAGCAACGAGTTTTTTGATGCTTGGTCTTCGGGTTCTGTTAAAGTATCATTCTTTGCTTCATAGGATTTGTCTATCCATCCATTTTTCATGGCGTAATCCTCAAACAACTCTAACCATTCTGCTCCATCTTCCTTTTCATCGCCTGAAAATGATGGCAAGCCCTCTATCCCATGGTTGCGTATGTACATGTATCTAACCATCGACTTGGTCTCCTCCCGATTAAAACCAATTTCTTGTTTGATATGTTTATCGATCATATTTTGCATATTTTATGTGTTTTTTTGTTTCACAAGCTCGATGTTGCGGGTATGTATATTTCTCAAAGGATTATGTGATGAATAGAATCAGCGAATCTATCTATATGCTTTTCTTTACTTTCCCTTTTTTTTCTTCTTTGATGTTGAAAGAGCTACTTTTTATCTCTTTCCGTAAAGTAGTTTTTCTGTTTTTAGTAAAAATGAACAACTCTTAGTAATAAGGTAGTACTGTGTATCAAAGCTTTATCAATATTTTTTGTATGTTACAAATTCGATCTAGTTGAATTTTCCCTTTTTTTATAATACTCTTATCGGAAAAGTGAATATATATTGAGTATACTTTACCAACTGTATCTTTCTCACAAACAAAATGTCAATATGGAATTGAAATTATTGTGACTACTTTTCTCAGAAAATATTTTTAGTGCTTCGCTATCCGAATTAAAGCCCTCTTCTGTATATTTATTTTTTATATACTATACATTTACTCGTTCATGTATTATCCTAGGTGGTAAAAGAAACAATATTAGTCTCTTTCTAATTTGCCAGTTGTTTATATACGCAAACCAACACTTAGTCTTATTACTCTCCAAGTCTGTATCCCACCTTTATATGAATACCTTTATATTCTATTCTTACAGATTTTATGTATGTTATCTACCCTGTAGCGTTGGCTATTTGCTTTAAAGGTGACTGGGAATTGAGTGTGGTGACAAATCTTTTCGGCGTTAGTTGAGGAAAATTCTATATTCCGCTTATATTGCTGCTGTTTTGTGAACTGCTTAGCAAAGTAAAAGTAGATATACATATGTTTTTTTTTGTTGCTTTTTAAAGACTGGTAGCTTTACTCTAGGAAGCTGACGAAGAAACTCTTTAATGTAGTATGCAGTATGCAGTACGTAGTTTGTATTCTGTATTCTGCAATTTGTAATCTGTACTCTATGATCTGTAATGTTTTCTGCTAATTTGCAGAGCAAACCATCCAGCTACAAAACCGCTCAACCAATTTACCAAATTCTTTGTGTTCAACACCTTTTACGTGTGTTTGCGGCATTCCAATAGAAACACCGGTTGATTAATTTTAGTTGTAAATAAGTCTGGGTTTCGGTTTATCTAAATATATCGCTAGTCCACTTGCAGCGATTAAATCTCAATTCTACCAAAAAACATGTTAAATGTATTGAAAAATGTTTAATCCACCTGTTTAGCTTTTATTTTTTATAGATTGACTTCCACTCATTCTAATTATAATACTTTGCAATTTTGAAAATCAAAATAAATCAAACTATCGATTACGTTATTTTTATTTATTTAGCTTCATGGATTTGTAAAATTGGCTAATATATTGTTTACAATTATAATGCTCCTGTTTCCTATATGGTGAAATTGCCAGTTTTTTCATTTGCAAGTTAATCACGTAGTGTTACAGAACGTTTTGTTTTGTTTTGTTTTTTTATTAATTCTCCTATTTTTATTCCAGCGAATCTCCTACCTGTGGTCAGAAACAGTTGGCTCAATTATAACTTTTTTTTTTCTAAAAAGCAAAATCTTAACTTTTCACCAATCAATTTAGTATAAAATACTTTGAAATTAACTGTTTTAAATAAAAACCCCCCACATATAATAGAGCAGGTTGTATTTGCTTTGCTGGTTGAACATAATTCACAAGTTTCTGAAAGCGACCTAGCCCATGCCCTTTTTAGCGCGTAGTGAACGTATGCTGCTGCATACTTTGCATTCTATACTTAGGTCTGTTTCAGTACATTTTTTTATTTGGTATGTATAAATGCTTGTGAATAACCCAAGAGAGGGGAAAGGAAAGGGGAGGCTCGCTATTAACAATGGAATCAAACTACACCAAGCAGGGATGTGGTACATCCTGTGCTACTATCAATACTTGCTTTTGCAGATATATCTTTGTCCCAAAGCTATCCGGGTCAGTTTGACATCTAAAAAGCCTTACCATCAATGACTTTTCTTCATGTACTGATATACCACATTCGCTAGTATAGCATGCTAGAACACTGTATTTATTAACCCAGCACAGCATTAAACAAACACGTAATTCCTTAGACTTTTTGGTGTCATATAGCACGCTCTAAATACGTCAACATTCTAAAATTGAACAAAGAAGAGTTAAATCAATATTTTGAAGATGCAAGTTTGACAAGCGTGTTGAAACCCAAAAAGTCAATGACGCATACAAATATAAATACAAAGCAGATACTCTACCCTTTATGTAATTTCAAATATCTACCTTATAATACCAGCGTTTGTAGCACCATGGGTGAGTAGTGCTGAGGTCTATAATATTGGTGGGTATGAACAGAGTGGCAGGGTTTCACCTAAACCCGTTTTGCCTCTTGTAGCGATCTCTGGTAGCTATGATACACTTGGTTTAATATTGTATAAATTTTCCATGATCTGTGATTATACAGTGAGCAGAATGCAAATTCTGCCACAGTTCCGGTTAGCACAAACCTATCACGTGGTGCACTTCTTGGCAATTAAATTATGTTTGCTTTAAAAAAAGATATAGGAGTGTAATTGCAACTTTTAGCTTATAGTTGGAAATCACACACAAGAAACGAGAGTTATGCAACATGTAAATGGAATTCTGCTCATTACACGTTTTGGAATATCTATGGCCCCATTCCGGCTGTGGATCTTATTAGTGTGTAATATAAATCAGGACAGCCAACATAACAATATTCAAATCGAATCCTCATGAATTTTTCAAAACCTTATTCACGATGAAGATGCTCAAACATTTGCACCGTGCTAAATTCACGAATTGAGCTGCAGCACAGGTAGGTATTAATATGGCAAACTGAGCTCACAGTTTCATGATATGGGCTAGGTCACTATTCTATCACGCATAATACTGAAAAATGTTAACAAGTACTGAAGTTTTGAAATATCAGTAATAGTCTTGATTTAACTTTACTCCTTGGCTCTCATTTTTTTTAATGTCCAAGAGTGAGGTTTACCAAGTCAGAAACTGGCGAAATCATTATGTTTTTAAATTTTTTTAAAAAAAGTGCAAGGTATTGCTACAGCATATATCGGAGAGGGAGGGGGTGAGCCTCATAAGCCTAAATGTAAATGGCGTTGTATTTACTAGAACGCTGTTGAACTGGCCTTTATTTTTCTTCTAAATTATTTACTACATGTTGGTGTAGGGAAGCGTCTAAATTTTTGACAATCACCCCCCCTCAACGTTCAATTATATGTATCCACTGTTTTATATCCAACTATTCAAAGCTACAAAGGCCGAAACTCTCACTAACAGGGTTTCCGGTGTGCTTTGCTATTCATATAGCTTTTGTGCAAAGTGCAACCCACTTACAATTCCTCTTTTTTTTTACATTCAATTAGCTGAAACAACTTACGTATAAGCAGATAAAAAAATGTTATAAAATTACAATAACAAACGCATATGACAAAAAAAATAAAAAAATAAATGCATAGGACCAAATATTTTTCTAAAACAAAAACCCAAAGCTCACGCCATACTTCAAAATCGGTTTTCACATGTAATTTTCTGCATGTACAAGTTGCCATTCCACCAAAAATAACTTTATGCATTTTGAAACGAGTTTTAAGCAATGGCCTTATGGCGTTACATCCAGGCTACGGGGAAGCTATGATAAATGGTACAAAATAAACGAGTTGGCTCAACTTGAAGAATTGGGGATACCAATATAACAAACCAAAGAATGTCATATTCTGGCTATAGTCAAAAAATATACCACCACTAGGTTGCTTGTAGGAGGGCCAGAGCCTACTTTCTCACATGGTTTCTATTATTTATTCTAAGCACGTGATAAAGGGAAAATCCTAGTCATATCGATTTACTTCCCTGTGCCATTTTTGAGTGAAGCACAAAAAAAAAACGACTCTTCTTCCTTTTTTGCAAGGAACTGAAGCAACCCAGCTACGGTGACACCGGTGTCCAAGTAGTTTAAACTTAACTGGTTTGGCTATATAGTCTACTGGCGTTTTTAAGCTGTAGACAACCAACAACTTTAGGATCCATAAATCTCAGGGGTCATGTTCAATTGGTTTTGTTGCTGTTCGATGCATCAAAAGGATATTTGATGCGTTTTTTTGTGGTACGACTGATGCGGATTTTTGTCAGAACAGAAACAAAGGAATTTCTTTCCTTTTTTCTTTTCTTTCAAAACAGTTTTAGGTTTTGATAGACACATTTAGTGTTTTCTTTTATCTTGCAAACATTTGATATTACCCTCAAACACAACCAGACTTCCGCCATTTCCTGATATTTTTTGATTCGTTTAAAAACGAGAAAATACACTTAAATAATGGAAGATACAATTTAGCATAAGCTGCCGCTCAATTTCGACGCAATGTTGTTTGGTAAATGGGCACAGAAAAAAAAAAGCGGATTGACCAATTCTTCACATGTGAAACAAAATCAGAGTTCGGCTTTAGTATCGTTTTTGTAAAATAATTATGTGAATGTGCATCGAATAAGGCACACTTTGTAGAAATTCAAACCAGAATGTGCAGGAACCAACATAAAACAAAATAAGCAATAAATTAAGAAAGCAGTGCCATATAAAAGCCCCAAGTTATTCCACCAAACCCTTCGTACAAAAATCGTATATCTGAATATTGACGCTAACAATATATAATTACAAAAAAGGTCACTTTGAGGGTTATTAAACAACGCAAAAAATACACGGGTATTCAAGGCATAAACTAAAAAAAAAAGCAAAAATGAGATTTCCAACACATTTGAAACAGTCAGAGCCAAACACTGCATACTCACTGGCTCAGGAGAGAAAAAAGGCCAATTTTCCGGGCAGTGAAATGGATGTCTTTATCAATGGAGATAGCTACTCCAGGATGAGAGAAAAGGCACTTCAGGTTATTCGTGCTGAGCCAGAGATATTCGACTTGAGAGATTTTTACAACTTGAGCAGAGTTGAAAAATTTGATCATGCATACAAAATTGAGCTCAGGTTGGTTCAGCTTTTCAGAGAGAAAAAAATAACAAAGGATGAATTTAGCGCAATTACACAGATTTTGGGAATACCTCTCCCATACTCACTGTCTCGTAGCATGTTTACCACAACGTTGGAAAATCAGTGTAACGCAGAGCAAAAGAAGGCATTCCTTGAACCTACATTGGATTACAGAATTATTGGATGCTATGCTCAAACTGAAATGGGACACGGTTCCAATGTTCGCGGAATAGAGACAACAGCAACATTCATAGAAGAAACTGATGAGTTTGAGCTCAATATGCCAACCTTGACAGCTACAAAGTGGTGGATAGGAACATTGGGCGTTGGTGCCACTCATGCCATTGTTATGGCACAACTTTACGTCAAGGGCAAGCATATCGGTGTATTCCCATTGATTGTCCCCATCAGATCAATGGAGGATCATAAGCCATTCCCAGGTGTTCATGTGGGTGATATTGGTCCCAAGTTTGGTTTTAACACAATGGACAACGGATTCTTGTCTTTGGATAAGGTAAGAGTGCCAAGGTTTAACTTGCTCCAAAGATACATTCAAGTTTCAAGGGATGGAAAGGTGACTCGGCCAAAAGGAATAGATCCAAGAATTACTTACAGTACCATGGTCCAGGTACGAACTAGTATTGCCGCAGGAATGGGTCACGTACTCGCTAAAGCTGTCACTGTTGCAGTCAGATATGCATCTGTGAGACGTCAGTTTGGCGAAGCAGGAAAACCAGAGTCACCTGTATTGGATTATGGTATTGTACAATACCGTGTTATTCCATTAGTTGCAAAGACATACGCATTGTTGGGAATGGCTCATGAGTTCCGCGAACAATATGAGCGATGTATGTCAGCCATCGAAGAAGGTGACTTTAGTCTGCTGAAGGAAATGCACGCATCTAGCTGTGGCTTGAAGAGATGGTCATCGGAAACCGCCATTTACGGGGTAGATACTTGCCGCCATTTGTGTGGTGGACACGGATTCTCTCAATTTTCAGGATTAAATGAATACTTTGCAGATAACTATCCAAACATTATCTGGGAGGGTGACAACTATATGTTGGCTCAGCAAACAGTTAGATATTTGATCAAAACAGCAAACTCCATTGCCTGTGGTGAGTCCGTTGGTGTAAACGATACCTCAAACGCTCTTACCCGCTACTACAATAAGGGTAACCGTCTATCTGCCGCACAGTTGTATACCTGGGCCAATAGATCCCCATCAGAAATTGTCAAGAGCAAGCAACTCCTTCTTGATATTCTTGCATACAGATTTGCTGTAATGGTTCAACAGCTTGCCACCAAAGTTTATGTTGAAAAAAGACCATTTGAAGATTTCCTTGTTACCGCTCAAACAGTTTGTACTGCCCATGCTGAATTCATTGTTTGCCTGTACTTTGGCAAACACATTGAAAAACTTCCTGCAAATTCTCCACTGAGACCAGCCCTGGATGCAATGTATTGCATCTCCGCCTTGTCTTTCCTGACTAGAAATACTGGTGAGCTTTACGCCCTGCCAAAGGAAGCCTCAGTTACCCGCGAACTCATTGAAGCATTGAACACAGAATACTTGAATAGCATCAAGGCAGCAAGAACCATTGCCGTCCCTCTAGTTGATGCACTGAAGGTTCCAGACGAAACTCTTAATTCAAGCTTGGGTAGAGAGGATGGAAAAGTTTACGAAGATTACATGGCCAGAGCCTTGGAGGAGCCACTAAACAGAGACGGAACTGGTGATGCTATTCGTAAGAGCTTCTTTGACAAGTACATTGGTCCTACACTCAAGGGACCTTCTGGCTCATCCAAGCTTTAAGCTTTTTCTTTCTTGCGTTTTGATGGGATTCCAGATATATGGTTTTCAGCTTGTTTGGTTCTTTTCTTTTTATTTTTAGTTTTTAGACGAATACCACGTTGTTTCTAGCTTACTTCAATAATACAAGTGCAAGATTCAGTAAACCTGCGTTCTATGTGATTTGTATCAGCTCAAAACTTGACAAATTAGTTCCAAGCCCTGCTAAACCAAAATGGAATACGTTTCAAAATTTTTTTTGCTCAATCAAATTTGATTGAAGAGAGAAAGAGACAGGTATTTCTGTTGTGACTAAAATTCATTAGCTTTGAAATTAAAAACCGTAAATCGACCTCAGCAGATTCTCAACTTAAGATACTTGAAAATGAAGGTAGTAGCCCTGGTAAGGTATGAAACAAATTTTTATTTAAAATACGAAACAAACTCACCACGCAAGCTACACACGACTGCAATTCTCAGAGTTTCCAAAGTTCAAATAGGCTGTGCTTCGAGTAGCTTTAACTCAATAAAGGCCATACAACCTTATACCCGAATTCAAAAACTAACCAGATAAGCAAATGCACGAAATAGTGGTGGAAAGGACAGTGTGTTTAACATGCTAAAATGCGTGGAAAATGGGCATACAATCGTTGCTCTTGCTAATGCAAAGCCAGATAAAGAAGGTATTTCTCAGAAATCGTACTTTTCATATAAAATAAAATACAATTGAACACTAAAGATAATGATAAAATAATTCTGTTTAATAGGTGAGACAGATAGTTTTATGTATCAGACGGTTGGTCAAAGTATGGTAAGATACATTGCTGAATGTATGGAACTCCCTCTCTACCAAGTCGAAATCAAAGGCAAGCCAATAAACCAGGAACTCGAGTATACAGAGACGATTAACGATGAGGCGGAAAGTGTCTACGAGCTATTGAAGAATGTGCTTAAAGAACATCCTGATATCGGTGGTGTTTCAGTTGGAGCAATTCTTTCCACATATCAAGCAAACAGAGTTCAAAATATGTAAGAAACATGAAAGTTTTTATTAATTATTATATTTGTTTTATTTAAAAGAGTTTTTTCTGTTAGTTTTTGACCTTTGACTGGGGTTTCTATGATATTTTTTATCACCAAAACAGAGGTTAATGGGACTGAATAGCGATTAAAGCTCTAGTTTTGATATTATTGTACTCAACTTCACAAGAAAAGTGGACTCTTGGAGCATAGATAACCAAAAAAATGAGTGATAAATTTGTAAATATCGGTTTTTTAGATGCGACCGTTTAGGACTGCAGATGCTAGCATATCTATGGAACAGAGATCAGCTGGAGTTGTTGGATGAAATGATTGATAGCAGAATGTGTGCAGTACTCATAAAAGTCGCATCGATAGGTATGTCATACTCCTCTATATCTTTTTTTATTATTTATTGTTTGTGGTATCTGAATTGAGTACCTCTGGAAGCCAGGTACCTTAATACACCGCAGTTATTGTACAACTTCTCGTACTTTAAACTTTTTTTTTGGACCAAATAGGGCTGGGTAAAAATGATTTATGCAAAACGCTTTCAGAAATGCGACCAAAGCTGGTTGAACTGGTAATTTAAATGTTATGTAGTTACGATTTTTAACGAATTCGATGTCGGGCGTTCGTCTTTCATTTGTGTTACATGCTTGAACTTTGTACCTGTAAAAAAATAGAACAAAAAGTATGGCGCCCATATATGTGGGGAGGGGGGTGAGTTCGAATCTTTCACACTGGATTGTCCATTATACAAGAAGAAATTGATAATGTAAGAGAGCGGGTCCTGTTTATACATGTAGTTCTACTCTATAAAATAGCAGGTTGTCCGAGTATGGAGCTATGTTGTCTGGTGCTATTCGTATATGGATTGCTTAATCATTCCTGTATATTTATGTTTTGATTCAGAAGGAAAGAGTCATCACATGCCCACTAAAACTCAATAACTGAACCATGAACTTGTATAAATAACTAAATAGAGATGACTGGGAGGTAATCACACACTCAGATGATGCTTTTGCGCCTGTGTACTACGCAAACATCAAAAAAATAACTGTGGTGGACAAAGACGTGTAATTGGATCTGCTTTGGAAGCATTCGTTTACACGTAGCTTTACCTTTATACTGCAGCTTTTCACAAACCTACGCCAACATATTGGTAACTATAGTGCTTTTTTCTTTTTATAGTTTCAGCATATCTGTAAAATATCAATAAAAAATTGTTCCATAAGTGTATTGGTGAAAACCCAGAATAGTTTTCGCTAAATTCGCTAATTGGCTAGCAAAACAAGTGTAAATAGCAGGTTGGCATCTCAACCACAAAATCGGCAAAAAGTAGTGCTACCAAGCTTTGCCAACTAAAAAAGAGTAATAAAACCTACGAAACAGAAATACATTATACAAATATCCAAAAGTACAAAGAAGTAATCTCGAATTGATCATCGAAAGCAGAAAAGAATTCAAAAACTCAACACAATTGCAAAAACTAAAAGCAGGAACAAAAAAAAACGAAGTGTAAGATTATCAAGGCAAAGAGAAAATGAGCGAGAGTGGTACACCGAAGTTCGGTGGAGATGCACAAACAATGTTGTCTAAGAGGGCTGCTAGGACAATGTTAAAGGATTTTTATTCCGAAACTCATGGAAGCCAAAAAAAGAATGAGACGGGTAAAAACGAAAGAGCGCAAGGTAAGGGTGAGCCAGGCTTTTATAGCACTGGGCTGCGGCAATTCAGAGTGTAGTTTCTATATTCTTTAAAGAGTAGAATATAAGAAAGTGCATCGAAAAGTATCCAGAAATAACCAAATCATTGTTACTGCAATATAGTCGAGAAAAGGAATCCGGAATCAGATAAATTAAACTTGGGCAAGTACCAATTGACCTATTATTTCTAGCTATAGAGAGCGTTACCATTTTATAGACATAACTAAAATCAATTTGTGATAAAAGTAGACAGTGAAAAGTTTGAGTGGAAAAGATATATTGCGGGTGTATTGGCGGAAAAGAACACCGCAGAGGTATTATCCCAAGTAAATAGCTTCAACAAAGGTATAGTATTCTTTTCAAATAAATTTACATTTATAACACTGAGAAGTATTTGTACAATATCCAGTAACATATAATGGTATAATAAACGCAAATACCGATTCTGGAAATAAATTTGATAGATATTCAGAAATTGGAAAGCGAAATGAAAACGATAGTATATGAAAACTATGGGAAGTTTATTGGGGCAACGGATACATTGGGGAAAATGCGAAAAAGTGCGCAAGATATGGGGAAAAGAATGGAATACATTAAATCCCGGATGGAGGAAATCAGCAGGAAGAGCAAACACATAGAAAGCGAATTGAGACCTGGGAAAGAAGAATTGTTGGGTTTGGAAAAAGAGCAAAAATTCGTGTCTGAGGTGCAAATGGTTATGGATTTACCAGAAAAACTACATGCAAGCGTGGCAGAAGGGAATTATAAAGCAGCAGCTGAGTTGTGGGCGCGAACCCAACCGCTACTTTCTCGGTATGGGAAAGTTGGAAAAGAGGGGATAATAAAAGTGGAGAAACTGGTGGATCAAGTAGAACGGGAACTGTGGAGGCGGTGGAGAGACGAGGGAAGTACTGTTGAGGAGGCAGTGGATTGTTCAAAGCTGTTGATTCAGATATCTACAGGTGGGGCCAGTACTATGTACAAGGAGTACATAGACAATCAGTATAACCGAATGAAGAAAAAATCTCCAAGAGAAGGAAAGGCATATTTAAAGGATTGGAATACAGTGATTGAAGGATTTTTGAATCAGTTTTCACCACCAAAAAGCAGCGGACTCTTGGGTGACGAGGACGAACAGATTGGAGGACGACATGAGCTCGAAGCTGGTGATCAGGAAGAGAAAGTAGATTCAAGAATGGTGAGTGGATGGCAAATTATGACTCGTGAAGCGGTGGTTGATGCACAGCATAGATTTCCAACGTTTTGTGAGGAATTGGAACAGTTGTATGACGAAAAGAAACTGGAAAAGAGATTGTGGCAGGAAGGGGAGGGAGAAGAGAGTAGGTCGCTTGTAGTTCTTAACGAAGTTATAACAGAGATGCAGGAGTATCCTATTTTGCTGAAATATGGAGGATTAAAGGGTAAAATTGGACGAACGGTACGGAACCAGTACGAGTCGATGATGAGTAGACGCCTGGTTAAAGTGCTAGACACTTTGATGTTGTACTTTGACAACGTGATGTATAAAGCCAAAGGAAGCGCTGCTGGTAATAGTACGTATGGGAGTCAAAAACAAGAACGAAAACAAGAAAAAGCAGATGAAGAGTTGGAGGAGGGGTCGGAATGGGGACTCCGACTAATGTATAACATGGTTCTTGGGAAAGAGGATGAGAAGATTGACGCGAAACAAGTGGTTAGGGAGTTGGAAAAGGAGTTAATCCACAACATACAGCTGGAGTTTATTCCCATAGTGGGCATAATCATGCGCTTTTATGAGAACAATGGGCAAGGAAACTATCAAAAAATAGCGATTCAGATGCTGAATGGAATGCTGGACAAGTTTTTTAGGGAATGGGTTCCACAATCTATATATAAGGCATTGAATATTAATAGTGTGCATATTAACAGTGCAGAGATAGGTGAAAAACAGAAAGATAAAGCGAATGGTGTGAATAAATCCTCAGAAGCAAAGAGCAGCAATCATCATAAGGTTATTGGGACGGGAAAAATGTCCAAAACCAACGCCCAGTGTTATAGTAACCCAGCCAACCTATTGATTCTTGCGAGGTTTCTGATGAAATTGGAAGCGCGAATAATCAAAAATGTATATCTGATATGCCAGCAATCAATAAAATCTAAAGACATAGTCAATAGCAACAATGGTAGTAGTGGTCATAGTATGGAATTGTTTGCAACATTGAATATATATCCCAAGAAAACAGGTGATGTACAAGGTAGGAACGAACAGAAGGCAGAGCTAGATGTGTTAAAGTACGATGAAGATAGTTTGACAGTGTTGTACAGGAAATGTGTGGATGAAATACTGATGGTATTTGTAAAGACGGTGGGTAACGAGATGGCAAACTTTTACTACTACTACAGTATTGAAGCTGAAATCTTACGAGTGCAGAGTTTGGACGCGGGATCAGGTTTAGGCTTAGCTGCAGATACCTCTAAAAATCTATTTAAACTGCGAACCTACTTCCATGTGTTGGAATACTTGGTATTAACTGTCTTTGGGGAGAGTAATAGTCATCAGCAAAGCAACAGAGAAGGACTCGTTGGAAGAACCTCCAGTGTAATTAACGAATATGAAACCAGGGTACATGAAGGACAGCAGCGTGAATTGTTATTGATAGGAAATAAAAGTGAAATGGTTAAATCACCACCAGTCTCAACTTCAGGGGCAATAGCATTAAAAAGCCCTGGATTTTATCAGCTAAGAAACTCGAGCCAACAAACTCAATCGCCCAACAATATGATTCCAGTTAGTCGAACGCTGTCCAATATGAATGTTGGCACTAAAATGATGTACAATCGATCACCAACAATAACCACCGAGACTGGATTGTCACAAGCAAGCTATTCGTCGCCAATAATGGCAGCGAATGTTATGATGATGGAAAAAAGTCGTTCGTTTTTGTATAACGAGAGATTGAAATCAATAACGGGGTCAACAAAGAGCATCACCACCAGCATCAGTAATCTCAATAGTGCTGCCGCCGCTGCTGCTAGTGTTGGCGGTGTTGGTGGTAGTAGCAATCCAGGGAATGCTAGAAACGAGGATGCGTCCTTGTTACTTATACTAAATAACATTGACAAGCTATTTACTGAGCGTCATGAAATATACCCAAAGACAGTTGTGTATTCGGTGAAAATAAACCCAACTGTCAACATTGAGCAACAAATGGAGCAACAACTTGGCGTACTCATTCTGGTCCACATTATCAATATTATGCTTAAGGGTGTCCTGGAGTTGGTACTGGCATATGGGATAGGTCTTCTTTGCCATGATGGAGCTGTTGTGGATTTACTAAGAGCTAATTTGGTCACTGAACTGAAAAGTTGGATTATGGAAATTTATTATAACGGTAATGGGATTACTAATAGTACTAGTAGTGCTGGTGGTACTATAGACTCTAATGTAAATTCTCCAAGTATTAACGCTAATAATCTAAACAAATCCCAACAAAGAAATTATACTGGTGTCAAGCAGGATCAATATTTGAAATCCAGCTCAACCGATTTTAGTTTGTTGGTAAATATCATTAACGAAATTGAGATTATATTAACGAGTAGACTTTAGTTGCTGAGTATAGTTAATTATGATAGAATTCGGTTTGGTTTTTTTTTTCTTTTTATACAAGATAGACTGTTGTTCTTTTCTCCTTTATTTTTTGCTGTTTTCGTATTTAGAATTGAAATAGAATGGTATTTTAGCATCAGATGGCTTTATCCAAGAATCAGAGAATATAGAATCAGTGTGGTGTTTACAACTATTAGGGGAACTATAACAAACAACGAGAATATTTAAACCAAAAGGTTAAAAAAAGCAAAAAGGGAATTGCAAGATTAACACACACTCAAATCCACTCGCGGATACACATTTTGTTATAAATCAAAACAATAGAAAGAATCTTTTGTGTGCTAAAAGGAAAGACTTACTCTTGAGAACGGTTCGGGTCGCGCTAATCAAGTTAATAATCTTGTTTTTGGTACTGTTGGAATTGTTATAGTCCATCATGACATTTTGCTGGGACCAACCAATACGGGCAAGAAACCGTTGTTCGTTGAGGATTACCACACTGTTAATAAACAGAATTATGGCATAGAGAAGATTACCAAGCGTCAACATTTCTTGTCTTATTTATTTCCTAATCTTTTGTTTATTTGCTAATAAAAGATGTTTAATAAAAATTACTAATAAAATAAGAGCATTGAATTGTTTATTTTGACTTTCTAAAAACACTTTGCATTTGTTTTTATTTTTGCCTTTTAAAATTGAATTGTAAAATGAATGACAAGCATTAAAAAAAAAATCCTACGCAGTATCAATCTATTCAAGTTATCATTAGCTCACTATGAACCTCATACTCACCAGACATAGATTTAAAGATACTGTTTGTTTCTTTTGTAAATCCAAAGTAGTTATTACGTAGAAAAAAAGGCTAACGTGTACAAGGTCACTCTGTTTTCTAATACCATAGGTTCTGTGTTATACCGACCATTTCTAACACATGAGAAAGGTGGTTATGCAAAGTTATATGAACTTATTTGATTTTATTTGCTTAAAAAACACTAAAACTTGATCATAAACATAAGTACTAAGGCTAAATAAAGTAAAAAGCACTTTCAGAAATCGCAGATTACCAGTAATATCCACTATAATATGGGTATTTGTAGTATCCATAATTATAGTATGGGTATTTATAATACCCAAACCAGAAACGGTCATCGGTTATATCTGATTCGTCACTGTAATTTGTTAGGGCATCAAAGTTTTGGGCGGAACCATCTTGAGCTTGAGCAGCACCATCTTGGGCTGATGCAGAATCATCAACTGGAACATCCTCTTCTTCTTCAGCGCGCTTGCGGTAAGCTGGTGCAGCAAAGCGTCTGTTAAAAGCAGGACGAGCAGGTGGAGGAAATCTTCCAAGGTCGTGAACCTGTTCTACTCGTGGCTGCATAGAACCAGCAGCTAATCTTGGTCTTGGGTTAGCTGCAGCATTTACTGACAATGTGGCAACTGTGGCTGTGAGGAGTGCGAGTGTTGACTTTACCATTTTTGGATACTTGATTTTAAATAAATTTTAGGTTAGCTAATGCAATAATGATATATACTAATGCTAATGGAAATCGGAATGATAGCTTTTGTATTATATTGTTTTGTATTGTTTTGTTTTGGTATTTGAAGAAAGTTTTACTCTCAATGTTTTCTTTTGAACATTTTATATCTTATCCTCCTTTCCCTTCATACTTCTTCTATAATATTCTCGGAGCGCTATTAAACAGTCGAGTTTGTAGCATTTTTAACAGAGTGTTGTAAGGGTGTTCTAATTTTAGAAAGGTGAAAATACCCTAGCTTTCAAGAGCATCGAGTAAAA
>LSSK01000230.1:0-25047 GCA_001969505.1 Zancudomyces culisetae
TGCAGAATTAGGTTTATGTCAGATTAGATACATTTTTTCACATGCAACATTCTTATGAAAAAATAAGGTCAGGAGATGGGTTAGTCTTTGTAATTTCTGCAATGCCAGCATACTCAATAAGCACCCTAAAACACGGAAAATCTCGTTTAAATTAGTGCCTTTTACTTATCCTCTTTATTAGTTTGGATCACAAGACCGATTTAATTATACAAATCAATCATTATTCACCCAATAATGTGTGGATGTTCAGAAAACAAAGCTCATATCCTCGCACTTTTTACTTGTCCAACAACAAATAAATGGCAGTGATATTTGTTTGCTTTAGCATGAAAACTTTGCGAGAAATAAATGAAACCAAAACGAAAAAAAGCGAAAAAAAGAACAGAAAGTCAGGCGGCTTGGAATTGGCGTTGTTTGAGAAAAGTAAATAGAAAACGCAGCAAGTTTCATGCAGCTTTATATCGATGGCAAAGTCGCTATTTATTGGCAAATAAAATTTTTTAAAAATTATAGCTATCATATTTTTAACGAATAATAACAGCGTTCTTACAGCATTTCGATATTTAAACTTTTCGCTTTTTACAAACATTCATCGATAACCCCTAATTGAATGTCAATTTGCAATCCAGAGAAGCATATTAGATATAAGAAAAGTTTTTATTAACCACTTACAAAGCAATTTAAAAACAACAAAGTTAGATTGTTACAAAATCCTCCATGATATGATACGATTCGGCACTTACCTTCACCGCTGAACATGCCAGTGTTTTATCTACTTTTTTTTTCCCAAATAGCGCAATCGAGGAGAATTGAAGGCAACATGACCAATAATGCTGTGCTGAAACATAGACCAAATCAATGAGGCACGACATACTTTGTTCCTTATTTGATGTACTGACAACATCATTACCATACAATGAAAAAGTATATAAAGGCAAGGAAATGGAGCACCCCAACTCCTTTTTTTTTCTTCACTAAACAAAGACTGTTTAAAATAGCGATTGCGTCGAGAAATACAAACTGTGGAATACTTATCAGGCTTGCCTTCTCACAATACAACGGATTTGAAGTGATATAACATATCAATATCATTAAAAAGGGATATAAACAGCTGTATCTACAATTAAGAACGAGACAATTCTGCAAAGAAGACTTTTTAGTTTTTTAACAAACTCAACAAAATAATCAAAACAACCGACAAAAAAGGTTAACACTGTAATAGTTATGTTTTCTCTGAAGGGAAGAGCAGTTTCACAGATATTGAAGTCATCAGCTGGATTGAGCAGATTAGGATATGCTACCCAGCCTGGTGCAAAGAATACACATCTGGACGTGGGTGGTGCCTACTCTCCAGAAGCCACATCTCGTGAATTTTTTGAGAGGGATATTCAAGAACTCCTTAGAAATGAGGATGGAGAAGCCCCATGGAACAAGAAGCAATATGACGTATCCCCTTCTCCAAGATCAGTACAGGATGTGTTGAAAGTGGTAAAGGATCCTAAGGGATTCAAAATTGAACATTGATAGATGCATTTATTTTTATTTTTTTCTTGCTTTTCCATCCCTTTGGGTGGTTGGCTTTGACAAGCCCATTTGCTCCCAGCGGATTTGTTTGACCCATCGTCCGATACTCAGATTTTAGGCATGGCGAACGTGGTCAAGTATATCGTGAATGGTTGTTTTTTCCCGCTGCTTTTGTAATTTAGTTTTATGCCGCACCTATTTGCAATGTTTGCTTTTGCTTGTAGGAGGTGTCTATTTTTATTTACATAATAAACTTTTCTTTTTTATGGTATATATTCGTTTTTGGAGTTGAGGCAGTTGAAGCAGTTGGGGAGTCGGATTCATAGTGTTGATTGAGAATAATGCTTGTATTAAGAACAGAGGTGATCGAGGTGGTGGGGAAGGGGGATTTCTCGTTTACTTAAGCTAGTGACAACATGAATTAGTTGCATGATGCATTGTACTATAGGTAACCGTTCTGATAACTGTAAGATCGAGTTAAAGTATCTTTATTCATTTAGCCTGATTATACGTGTGCATTACTTTTAACCGGAAAAGACAAACATGGTATAAAAAAACATAAACAGCAGCATCACCTTAGTTTAGGCTCTCCTATTTTAGCAACCCTATCTTCAAGCTTTAAACAGCTAGTTGAATTCTTACAGCAGTGTGTAGTTTGGTGGACCCATTATCTTTGGTGTATTGTTGTTATTGTTATTGTTATCATTGACCAAGATTATAAGCTAAGAGCAGTTTTATTGGGTGTACAATGCGATAATATACGGTCGCTGCGGGCCCAATGACGCCAGTGGGAAAGTAAAACGAGTCTTTGACATTATTTCTTGCTACTTTTGGTTGATAAAGCGAATATGGAACAAAAGAGTTTTCAGCTATTGACTGAATTAATGACTGACTTTGTTACTTTGCGAAAATATTGTGAAAACTGAAACAAAGCGGAAAGGAAAAAAAAAACGCAAATCCAAATAAGGTCAGGTGCAAGGTAATGGTGCGATTTTATGGGCTCGTTCCTTCTCCATTTTCCAATTTGACTTCAAGAAAGTACCAATCACATTTATGTTTTCAAACAATCTTTTATATATTAAAGCGAAACAAGTTGGAACAAACCATATATAAACGTATACACATCCAAGATTACATTTTATTTTTCACCTTGTTTTGTTAGAGAGAATCACTAAGTTCAGATACTCAAATAGTTATATTGCTCTATATCATATTTATATATATTAGCAACACTGTGCCAATAAAGCTAGGTAAAAACCAATTTCAGGTAGCCCTATAAGTAAAATCCAATATACATTACTGGACCTCGCTAATCTAAATCACGAGCAGTAACAATAAAGAAAACTCTACAGATAAACCACAGCGGTATTTTGAAAAGATAGTTACCAGGAAAGATTCCAATAGAACAAAGAAAGAAAATGTATTTCAAATCTGTGCTAGCACTCGCCTTGATTGCCCAGCTTTCCCCTGAATTTGTCTTGGCAAAAGGGGGGAATGACATCAGGTACAGACAAAAAGTATTTGAGGAGCTAAAAAAGGACAACGGTTTTGGTCTAGATTCTTACGGAGAGGTAGAAAAGGGCTCTCAAATGTACACAGAAAAAAGATTGATTAAAACTAGTGACGAAAGACCTGCTGTGTGGATGACTGAAGAGGACATTATTAAGATTCGAAGACTTGGAATTAAGTTTATGGATATTACTGAATCTCAGTTGTATGACATTCAGACAGCAAAGCCAATTGACTTGCCAGGTAAGATGCAAAAAATGAAAATAAAAGAAAAATTCAATCCCTGAACTTTTACTAGGTTTATTTATTATCCATCTCGTTTTTTAAACTACTCCAGAAAAACCTATACTTATTCATTGTACTTGTTGTGATAAATAGAATTCCCATCAGAGTTGACTCGCACAAAGCAAGTCTCAAAGGCCAAAAACTTGCTTTCTACAACATTCATGAAGGAAAAACTTCAGCATTTGACAAGCTTCAACACCAGATACTATGATTCAGACACTGGTGTAAGCCTATTTTACTCTTATCAATGAATATAAAACAGATAAGCGTTGTGCTACGATGACATATTAATTAAGTTTGTGGCATTTTCTTACTGTTTTTCTCTTGGCGGAAAAAATAGAAACAAGCTGCTAATTGGATTAAAGATCAAATCCAAAAGATGATTGCTGAATCAGGCACAAAGTTAGATATTAGTGTCAACACCTTCCCGCACAGATTCAAGCAACCCAGCGTAATAGCTCGTATAGAAGGAGAAGGTAGCTTAGCGAGCCAGGTTATTCTAGTCACAGCACATTTGGATTCAATCAATATGTGGTTGCCATGGTAACACTTTTGAAATTTTTTGTTAATACACGAGCGCGTAATATGCGTCAAAAAGATATGCAAGGTTGTCATCGGCATAGATCCACAAATAATATGTTAATGAGATAATCCCGTTGATTAAAATAGGTTTGGAAGAGCACCTGGTGCCGATGACGATGGAAGTGGGACAGTAACAATAATGACAGCACTTAAGGCTTTATTGGAAAGCGATTTCAAGCCCGCAAGAACAGTAGAGTTTCATTGGTATGCAGGAGAGGAAGGTGGATTGCTGGGATCGCAGGACATAGCAAAGTCGTATTCAAGGTCAGGTGTCAACATGGTTGGGCAATTGCATTTTGATATGACTGGATACTTTTCCAAGCAGGAGGTGTATGGAATAGTCGCTGACAATACTGATCCAAAAATGAATGATTTTGTTCGCCTGTTGGTTCGTGAACATACCAGACTTGAACCTAGAGATCTCAAATGCGGCTATGCTTGCTCAGATCATGCTCCATGGTATAAACTAGGTTACCGAAGCTCAATGTCCTTTGAGAGCGATAGCCTGGATGATAACAAATATATCCACACACCCAGTGATACCGTAGAAACAATCAATTTTGATCATGCTTTGGAGTTTTCCAAGGTAGCTGTAGCTTTCTGCATCGAGTTTGGTAGCTAATCAACCGTTCATCATTATCTTTTTCTTTTTGTATTGATCATTATATATTACATTGTTCTGTGTTGAAGAAATCCCTTTTTATTTTATTGTTATTTTTTTTTGATGGTTTATTTTTTACCAATGGCATCAGCTCAACATCGTGATTTTGGCGACGACTTGGGCAAATGTTAAAATAAAAAATTTTACCAATTCAAAGGAAATGTATTTGGTGTTTTAGCCTGAAAAAAATTTTTTTTTTAGTACTTGAATCGAAAATGATGATTTAAATGACATAAACATGTATAAAAAAAATGTTAAGCGCATAAGAACCAAATTACTACAGAATAGGTGTAGACCGAATATTTGGAAAATAATTGAAAAATGAATGCATTCAATCTGCTAAGAGCGGGAATCAAGTTTGACAAGCGTCAATATAACAAAAAGCTAGAGGTAGATTACATATAAATTTCTGAAATGTCTTTTAAGAGCAATTTACCCATATTTTTTAATTGCTTAGATTAAAAATCTGACAAGTCATGAAAACGTGAAGGGAGTTGTATTAATTAACAAAATTTAAACTGATGATATAGTTAGGTATAAAAGGCAAGGGGAACCAGGATGTGAAAACAGAAAACAAAGCCATTGTTGGGATTGTTGACTCAGTGCCACCAGAATTAGACGTGTTGGGGATCATATCGGGCAAGAACAAGAGGAAATCAAATGAACTATCCTCAGTAGAGACCAATGGAGAGACTAAAGCGAATAAAAAACTAAAAACAGAGCAAAAACAGATATCCGAATTCAAAGAAATCGACTACGAACCGTTTGAAACGAGCCAGCAGGTTGCCGAATTCCGAAAAAAACACAAAATAAAGATCTGGGGGCTCGAAAAAATGGTTAAAGAAGGAAAGCAGGGACATAATATAAAAGGAGCTGAGGAAGGAGAAATCGAGGAGGAAGAATATTTTTACAACTACCCGATCCAGGGCTTTAAGGAAATGATGAATCGCTTTCAGTTCAAATCATACATACAGGAAAATATGATCAATAAGGGTGGTTATTTGGAGCCAACACCCATCCAGATGCAAGCAATACCAATATCAATAAACAAAAGGGATCTGATCGCTGTTGCGCCTACAGGATCGGGAAAAACACTTGCATTTCTGCTACCACTAGTGCATAGGCTGTCTACCAAGAGCGAAAAGGAGAAAAATAATAGTGATATCAAAGCGCTGATCATCTCACCGACAAGAGAACTAGCAAATCAGGTAAGTTGAGCATTATGGATTAATTTTTACCACTTCTTCTCCACCTTTTTTTTATTCATGTCTTGTTATTGATCACTTGTAATATACTGCAATCTAATATTAATCTAAAACCATTATCAAAATTTAAACTGTATATAGATTCACAGGCAAATAAAATTGTTGGTTCCAAGTAAAAAGATAAGAGCCAGCGTACTCTCAAAGGCCAAGACCTCTTTGAAAAATCAAGACCCAAAGAACAAAAAGAGGATAGACATCTTGGTTGCAACACCTTTGAGTTTGATATATGCTATACGAGCACAGGAAATCAAAGTTGATAGAGTAACGCAAATAGTGTTGGATGAGGCAGACAAACTATTAGAGGAGGGATTTCTGGAGCAAGTAGACGAGATATTGGCAGAGTGTACAGCTGAGGGCGTTCAGAAAGTTATGTATAGTGCAACCATTCCTTCAATGGTAGAGATGTTGGGAAACAGGATCATGAAAGATCCGGTAAAAATAGTTGTAGGAACCCAGAATGCTGCAACGGAAAACATCGAGCAAAAGTTGGTCTTTGTGGGACAAGAAGAGGGTAAAATAATGGAGATACGCAACATGATTCGGTCCGGATTCAAACCACCATGTTTGATCTTTGTACAGTCGATAGAAAGAGCAAGAGAGTTGTATCATGAGCTTTTATATGAGGGGATCAATGTCGAAGTGATGCATGCTGATAAAACAAAGGCTCAGCGCGATCGAATTATTGAGAGTTTTCGGATTGGAAGGCTGTGGGTGCTGATTTCAACTGAACTTATGGCACGTGGTGTTGATTTTGATAAGGCTGTTAATCTAGTCATAAACTACGACTTTCCACAGACCGTTGAGAGTTATATTCACAGAATTGGGCGTACAGGAAGAGCCGGAAACCATGGCAAAGCAATCACTTTTTTCACAAAGGATGATCTGCCATATCTGAAGAACGTCGTAAATGTCATGAAACAAAGTGGATGTCAGGTTGAAGACTGGTTGCTCCATCTTAAGAACCCATCCAACCGGTTGAAGAAGGCAATTAAGGCCAAGCCTGTTGATCGACGCACGATCAGTACGGTTTCTTCGTATGACAAGAGACAAGAAGCTAGGATAAAGAATATTATTAGCCAGAAAAAGCAGCAAAAAGAGCAAGGTGGTCAAACAAAACAACCAGGCAAGAAGGAACAAAAAGAGCAAAGCGGCCAACCAAAAAAATCAGCCAAAAAGAAGGAACAAAAAAAATGATAGTTAGTTCGAAATGGGTGTGGCGATAGAAATAGAAAAAATATGGAATGTTTTAGCGTACTTTTATTGATAGAAAGTATCTATGACTATCCAATTGTTTATTGTTCAATCATATTTTTTAATAATACCGAAACTACTTTTACATTAACGCTGTTCCCTAACAATTGCCATTGTTGTCTATTGCTAATGCCAGAATTTCCATCTTGCGGTGGAAATTTTAACGCAGTTTGTAAAAAGCTGTCGGATTTAAGAGGAAAGTTCATCAATTGTGCCACTTCATTTGGTGTAAAGAATCGAAGTTGAGCTTTTTTTGTGACAAACATATCCTCAATCTGATCTGCGTCCCCACGGCTCAGAATTTCCCTGACACTTTGCAAATCATAACCATCAGGAAAACAAGAATTGCGATTGACGTGATCCGGCATTGAATGTGTCTTATTACTATTTGCTATTTCGCTACTAGGATCTGCGGTCGCAGCTTTGTTTTGCGAGGTGGAGGACAAATGCGTCGATAGAGTACCTGGTTGCTGTGACATTAGCAGGAGAGATCCACTACCTATCAGGTGTTTAGATCCATATGCTTTTGTAAATGTCGTTGTGTTGTTGCTATCCATATCTACAATATCAAAATCAAACCTATTGTTATGCTTTCTTTTCATTATTTTTTCGAGTGGTACTAAATATTGCTCAATCGTGTTTTCGTCCATTGTCGCTTGTGGATCAAACTCTGGATTCAAATATTCTTTCAGAGTTTTAGGCTTTGTGCTTTCAATGCCATTTGGTCCCTGCTTTAAATACTCTGTGGGGAACTCTGTAAACATTGTGTCATTTAATGCACTGTCGTTATTTGGATCATTTTTTCCAGTCTTGCGGCTTGTACATTGTTTGACTGCAGTTAGGTAGTATCTCAATCTGTTGTTTGGTACGCCTATTTGATTTGGACTCAACAAATACTCCTTCGTTTCGTAATTAAGCTCCCTCAACAGCGTTACTATTCTTTTTCTGGTATTCGAATTTTCAAAATTCTTTACATTTTCCAAAAATAGATATTTTGGCCCCTTGCCTTTATTTCTCTCCAAATCTTCCAAAATTTCCAAAATTTTCAGTAATGGCTTCGTTCTTTCATCCTTATCGTCTAGATATTTACCTCCTCGTGTAAATGGTTGGCATGGCGGGCTCATTAACCACACATCTGCCTCATGCTTCTCAATTTCCTGGGATTTCAAGTATACTATTGTTTTCTATTTAACCGTATTTTTTTGTTATCAGTTGAACTTGGTTACTAGTGTTTTCATGAGCTGGTAGTCAACGTAATAAATAAACAAGTATACCTTACTGGGACGTTTTTTAAATACGTATTCATATACTTCGTTCGCTAACTCGTTTATATCATAGCTCTCTGCTACTTCGAATTCTATTCCTGCCTCTGAAAGCCCAAATCGCTAGAGCAATTAACCACATTTTTTTAGCAACAGATTATTGTTTGAATTTCTAACTGGATTTACTAGTATATTGTGATGATACTTACCAAGCCGCCAATCCCACTGAAAAATTCCAATACCCTCATTTATGTGTACTTGTACCTTTATTACTTAAATTTTTAAATGTGTAACTAAAGTGCGCTCTATTCAAATTTTTTATCTCGAGTTTCGTTCAAGCATATAATTCAGAATATCAGCCAGATCGAATATTTTCTCATTATCAAACTTGCAAATTACTTGCGACCTCCATTTTTTTTTATTCGATTTTGTTATAATTTTCTCCAACCAAACTGGCAGAATAAAAAAAAAATTTTACATTTCATTCGAGTAGCATAAAATATTTTTTACTTTCGTCTAGTAGTGATGATTGAATAACCAACGCTTTTGGCTCAGACCAACTATAACAATGTCGTTTTCATAGACCAAGAAGGTCCAAGTTGCGACATTGCATATTGATATCAACATAACGTTAGGTGTTAGAGGTTTATAATGCATTCTCTGCACACAAGTTCAGAAATAATTGTATGTGTAAGATGTAAAAGCATTATTGTACGCATACCATTTATCCTTTTCTGAAATAAGCTCTTATGCGTCCAAGCATTAAAGAAAAGTACGACTTTCAACTTTGTCTAAAAATAGATAGTTATGGCTATGTTTATGTTTATTTTTATTCTACCCCAAAGTATATCTAAGCCCTATTGTACTTCTCATTACAACTTCAGCAAAAGCGGATACCAACAGATTGTTTTGAGTAGTTTTCTTTACACTCATTTTTTGTTTGAATGATGAATGGTGAATGGTGGTATGATTGTAAAATGATAATATCCGGATCACATGTAATGTTATTTAGGGAAGAAATACATACAATTGGAATATAGCAGGCGTTCTATAAGAAAAATTAGTCGGATTTGAAGAGCTGTAGGTATTCGCGGAGTTTACGGAATGCAAAAACAATATACGCCATCTAAAAACGTCGGACTGATCTTCTACCACCAATACCTGCTCTAGAACATTTAAGCCAACATGGCACGAGCGCAAACATGGGTATAAGCATGGGCCATCATGGAAAGAAATAATTCGGAGTGATGGCCTTAAAAGTCGGAAAGGGAAAAGAAAAATAGTGAGTGACATTCATCTCATTTTTATTATTGGCTGTTTAAATTTAGCATTTTTTCATTTTTGGGGCTAGGTCTAAACTTGGGGATAGTGATGAGAATATATTTCAATTAGAAATCAACTATCATTTTTGCGTTGAGTTGCTGTATTTCAGCAGTAGTTTAGCTAGATTCTACCATGTGCAAATTAAATGAGTAAGCGATAAACTGTACGATGAACTTAAAAATTGCTCTAAATAGATGTTGTAGCCGATAGTTTGAGACCTTTGCAAACTATAACCGATGTAAATTTGATAAAATGCAATTAATGTTATAGTAGCAAGAGATAAAGATGAGAAATGAAAAGTACAAAATGGGTTCTTTTCAGAAGCATCCTGGGAGTATAGCTGGGATATTCATGGGATTAAGTATATTAAATATAATCACTAGATTGGTATTGGCAAAAAGGAGTACAAAAAAAGAAGGAGCGTATGGTTGTGCGGGTATTTTTTTCTCGAATTTGCATTGTAACATCCCAATTGCTCGCAAAAAGTGAGCAGCTCTTAAAATAACAAGATAACAAAAACAATACAATAAGAACTCAAAAATGAGGTAAAATAAAACAATCAACTAACTTTTGCAATGACCAACTGGGATTACATGTCAGTATATCCATTGTGATTTTATTCAAAACATTTTTCAGACATGACCAGCCTTCACGCTCATTCCAGTTGGAGGAAGAAGATCAGAGGGTGCGATTTGTTTAGTTTTGTTTGCGCCGTTTTTAGTTCAGCCAACATCATCCGCTCGTCATTCATCTCGGTTTTTCAACATATCACATCCAAGTGTGCTTAAAAGCGTCCAAATGTTGCGGTATATTGCCTGTTTCGCTTGTATCTATGTAGACACTATGCTCAGGCCTATCATAACCAAATTAACGAGCATTTTTTGGATGTACAAAACTGTAAAATAAAAAAAAATGAATTGAAGCAGAATTCAGTGGACTCAGCGGAATAGCTAAAAAACTCCTTTTTTGACGACCCTTAAACTCTTGGTTTTTTTTTCACATTTTTTTTTTATCCTATAACTTTTTTCATTCTGCCCTTCCATAAATGTTGTTATTTAGTGTTGTAGGAATTTCCAACTGTTCCTCCAATTATATCAGGGATATATTAAATTCTTGAAATAGCC
The DNA here is from genome assembly GCA_001969505.1 of Zancudomyces culisetae. Lineage (NCBI taxonomy): Eukaryota > Fungi > Kickxellomycota > Harpellomycetes > Harpellales > Legeriomycetaceae > Zancudomyces > Zancudomyces culisetae. The sequence goes on from LSSK01000230.1 coordinate 10,787, forward strand.
GACCCGCAAGCTTAAGATAAAGAATTAGAAACGATCGAATGAAATCAACAAGGTTCAAATTGTGAATTTTGCTGGGCATAGTTGAAAAAAAATTTTGAACTCAACATACCAAGGCGCAATAAAAAGTATAAATAAGTATTATACATCGAGTTATTTTTCTGTTTATAGTTTCTTGCTTTTAACTTACCACACACAGTTAAGTACAATAAGATGCTTAGAATAACAAAAAATTCCTTGACCAGCATTGTCAAAAGAAGGTATACAAAATTTTTTGTGTAGAGTCATTAGCCACTCAAGTTCATATAAAAGTATTTATATTAAAGTATTATTTCACGCTTATATTTATACAGTTAGCTCTAACAAAGTAAATATACTAATAAAATAAGAAAACCTATAAAACTTTTTTTGTTCAAACCATAGTGCTGTCAAGACGACCAAATTACAACCAGTAATTTCAGTATTTAAAAGAAACCATGGAACAGAAAGTGCTGCGGTTTTACCGGACGAGCCAAACTTTCTTCAATCGGTAGAGCTTGCATTCGATAGGGCATCCAAACTCTCGGACGTCAACCCAAAAATTCTACAGTCGATGAACGCTGTGGATGCGGTATTAAGTGTGATATTTCCTATTGAAAATAGTGATGGAGAAATAGTAAATATCAAAGGCTACAGAGCGCAGCATTCTAGACACAGGCTGCCTGTAAAGGGTGGTATAAGATATTCATCACAAGTTGATATGCAAGAAGTTGAGGCTCTGGCATCGCTGATGACATACAAGTGTGCAATAGTAGACGTTCCCTTTGGAGGGGCCAAGGGAGGAATAGCCATTAACCCAAATGACTGGACTGAAGCGCAGCTCGAAAGAATCACAAGAAGGTACACAATGGAGTTGTGCCAGAAGGGATTCATCGGTCCAGGAATTGATGTTCCCGCACCTGATATTGGAACAGGGGGTCGTGAGATGGCATGGATAGCCGATACATATGCACAGTTTAACCCAGGAGACGTAAATGGACTCGGGTGTGTTACAGGAAAACCAGTGTCGTTAGGTGGAGTTAGAGGGAGAGCCGAGGCCACAGGGCTGGGGGTTTATTATGGTATTAGGGAGTTTCTTGGATATCCAGAGGTGCAGGAAAAAATGAAACATCACGGTTTGATTGAAGGGACAACGATGGTACTTCAGGGTTTCGGAAATGTTGGATACTGGGCGTCAAAGTTTTTCCACAGCAATGGAGCCAAGATTATTGCGATTGCTGAGTATGATTGTGGTGTGTACAGCCGAGATGGGCTAGACATTGACAAACTAAGCGAACACAAGAAAAGAACTGGATCGTTCAAGGGATTCACTGATGCAACGGTGGTTGACGATCCAATGAAACTCCTGGAGCTTGAGTGTGATGTGTTGATTCCAGCAGCCATGGAAAGACAGATTGGGCTCAAGAACGTGAAAAACATTCGCGCCAAAATGGTTGGAGAAGCGGCAAACGGACCACTCACTCCAGGAGCGGACGAGTACCTGAGACAGCGTGGCGTATTGGTGATTCCTGATATGTTGTTGAATGCAGGTGGTGTATGTGTGTCGTACTTTGAATGGCTGAAAAACTTGAGTCATGTCAGGTTTGGCAGAATGAACAAAAAATGGGATGAACAAGGTAAAAGTAAACTTCTGAATCTGGTCGAGGCAAATGCTGGCAGAAAACTCAACGAAGCTGAACGACGAACTCTTATTCATGGTGCTGAAGAGCATGAGCTTGTGTATAGCGGATTGGAGGATACCATGATTGTGGCATGTCACGAAACCCGGTCAACAGCTAACATCAAAAAGGTCGACTATAAAACCGCTGCACTTATTAATGCTATCGCCAAGATCTCATCAGTATACTCTGCTAGTGGATCAATGTTTACCAAATAATATTTTAATTTATCTTTATTCACTTTTTAAAAATACTCTTTGTGGTATGACAAAATAAATAAAAAAACAAATAACAAAACGAATATCAAAACTTTGATCTTCTCCCATCCCACCCCTTCCCCTCCAATCGAAGGAAGAGAAAATAAAAAAGAAGTATTATTGGCTCACGTTGATTGATGAGTTAAGCAAATTGTTAATATAAAGCAGGTTAATCCTAGCTAAGAGCGAAGCAACAGACTTGGCATGCTCTTTACGGTCTGCAGTACATAACTTGTCAAGAATTTGCATACAGCCAAACTTCTTTGCCAATTCCGCAATCCCAAAGTCATCATCAGCCTCATCATATTCTTCAGCCTGTTCGACAATTTTGGAGACAAGCCAATTAGCCCCCCTGCGTTTAACGACCTCTTTATGTAGCTTTGAGTCTGATTTCAAAGATCCAGGTCTACCAGAAGAAGCAAGAGATGATGTTGGCATTCCTGAGCGTACAGAGTTTAAAGTAAACATAGCAGGTTCAGACGCTGGATGGTCCCTACCACCATCTATTTCGTCAAGCTCAGGATACATTGACATAGATACACCGGCATCGCTATCATCATCTTCGCTGTCAGAGGACTCGCTGCTGCTAGAGGTCATCAAATCTGACCGCATAATATCTTCTAGCCGCCATGGGTTTGAGTTAGCACTAGATTTCTCCTGTGCATCGTCCTGTTCACCATCCTGATCTGATAAGTTGCTGCGTTGTTGAGTGTTAACTGTTCTGAAAATTGGGTTATAAATAACACCATTACTGCTTCCATCGAACACTTTTGGCTGTGGGATAGTTTGTCTCTTGATCTGTGCCAATCGACTAAGATAATCAACCATCTCTGCGTTACCCTTATTAGCATTGTTATTAATACTAATGCCTTGGTTTGCGAGCGCTGAAGCAGTACTAGTGTTGCTATAAAAGTTAAATGATGGTTCAAACCCAGATAAAGGTGCAGCATTGTTTGGATTGTCGTTGTTGTAATTATAGTTGCTGCTGTTGAATTTGGATGCCATTATTGATGAATGAATATAGCTTTGTTCTGGATTAAGTAATCTCGCAGTTGCAGATGTATCACTTATAGTAATGTTGTTACTGCATGCCTGTCTCTTGTTTTGGTTGGTATTGGTGCTACCACTATTGGCTAGATACTGTTGCATACAGCTATTCCCTATCTCCCTGATTTCCTCCAACTTGCTTAGTCTCTGTTTCTGGAGGGGTGTAAGTTCCAAGCCAATATTATCGGAAATCTCCAATAAAAATTTGTAAATTGACATCTGGTCTTTACCCATTGCACTCTCTGCCTTAATAGTAACATCGCTGCTGTCACTAGCATTACTACGAACACCCGTGCTGTTTCTGATTTTTTCGGCATCAAAGTTAAATCCGCTAATTGAATAGTTGTCAATGTTCCAGTTGCGCTTATTTTCCAACTCCCATGCATTTTCTTTCGCTCCACCAGACACCGTTGCACCTATCCCCTCTGCCAGGTGTTGTTCCAAACATTGATCCACCTGACTTGCGGTTGCTGTCTCTGAACTTGTTGGACTGCGAGGTCTGCCCTCGCTCACGCCAAAGCTGGGTACGTGAAGTGTGTTATTGCTATACCCTGTTTTTCCCGTATCATTAGCTGTAAACATCTCATACATCATATTTGAATTAGTGATGTTTTCGTTCAGCATATCCTCCGGATTCTGAGTTATCTCAAACTTAACCGCCTCTGGTGAAAACACATCATCCGAAAGAACTGATGGTGACAAGCCATCGATATGTGTGAGCGTGGCAGATTGGGAACCGATATTATTACTGAAACTGCCATATTTCTGTCCTCCAAAGCTACCTCCAGCGTCCATAACGATACTGCTGGAATCTCTATAGTTTAGCGGCGAGCTTCCTCCAAAAATGCTTGAACCATTTTGTTGTTGGTCCTGGATTCTGAAATCCATTTTACTTCTGCCCTCAATAATGTTCCCAACCTCATCCATTCTGACTATATCCGGTGTAACCAATAATTGTTCATCTACTTTCAGTTCATTCATTTGCTGTGGTTCCTTCGCACTGCCAGTACCACCGTTTCCACCTGATAACTGCAATTGTGGCTTCTGTTGGTCTCCGAGCTGGTTCACCAGATTCTCAAACAACATTTCGCTCGGGTAATGCGTTATGAGGTTGTTAAGCATATGTGTCACTTTTTCGTTGCCAATTTCCGTCCATGGTGGTGGATTCTGACTGTCAAAATTTCTAGTTCCAAGCTCCGGAAATAGCTTCAAAAATTCGCTATTCAATTCTCTAATTCCCTCCTCGGTAGTCAAACTTGGTGGTAGTTCCAAGATATCAGATGGATCGATCATCAATAGATTATTGAGCGCCCCGTATATACGGTCCTTGGATTCGCTGTCTTGCTGCTTACTGTTGCGGAATTTCTTGGAATTATCGCGAATTTCTTCAAGGTGAGATATTGCCATAGCATTCTTATCTTGTACTGTCCTATATGCATTGAAATCTACTTTTATGGGACATTGCGGTGCGTATATATTTGGAACTATTGAATATCCAACGTCATCCCAACTTTCTATACCATGCTTTTTCGCTACAAGGCTGGCATCACCCTCTATATCCATTCCTACTCCTGCCCTTTTTACCCCTCTACTAACTGCTCCTAGATCTTCAACCCCCTTCGTGTGCGTTCTTTCATGCTTTTTCAAGTCTTGGCTTCTCTTGAACCTTTTCGTACATTTGTCACACTGAAATGGTTTCAGTGGCACATGTACCTTCAAATGAGACGTAATATGGTCTCGTTTTGTAGTTTTGACATTACAACTACCCCACTTGCAATCCAAGCACAGATTGCCTTTAGACTTTCTACCCACATGAACTGAAGTCAGGTGTTCATACAACACAACTGCATCACTGAAAGGCCCGTCTGTGCAGTTTTCCCACTCACACTTAAGGTTCTTTTCGTCGTCTGACTCGGATTCTTCTGCTTGCACTGGCTTATTATTGTATTTTGTCATTTTCTTTTCCCTTGACCCTATTGTCTTTACCTCCCCACTGGTATGATTGCGCTTCACTCTTAGTGTTACCTCGCCTTCAATTATACTTAAATCAAACTAAAAATATTTCTTTCCGTCCCTTTTTTTATTCTCGGACTTTTAAGGTTATGTATACTACCCTACACCAATATCAAAATATGCAAAGCTTCTCAATATATTATAAAACCAAAACTTTTTAGCGCTGTTAGCTGTTATCCAGGGCTGTTATTTGTAATTACCCGCCCTTGCTTTTTTAAAGTGCAAATATATTTCAATATAAGTAAAATCTTTTAGAGAAAAAAACATATTGCAATTAATGAAACGCTTTTTTTTTTCTACCCCCCCTTTAAATGTATTTTGTGTAAAGCAACAGGTTTTTTTTTGACATGGTGAAAACACCATTTATTGGTGACGAGAAGCCCAACATATACTACACGCAGTTAAGTAATAGGTAAAAAAAATAACCTAAAAAAGACCTCATCAATTTCAAATTAAAACATGAATGGGGGGTTTTTTTATTTTATAAGTGCTGCATTTACCGCTTTTCTGGTCTTTTTCTAGACATTTGCAATTTTTTTTACTAAAGTTCGAGGTCGATGGGATGGAGAAGGGGTTTTTTTTTCAAATCTCTTGGTATTTAAGGTTATTGATTTGTAATGATTGAGTGTGGATATCAAATCCCTAAAATAATGCTTCCTACTACCAGAAGATAAAAACCAATATCATTTCCTGGCGACACGCTAGCAATGCTCTTTGCATCAAAAAATAAAATTAAAAAAGCAGTTGAAGAGTGTAAGATTAATGATATGATTGGCTTAATATTATCTAATTGGTTGTATTCCACACAACTTAATTGTCGGTCTATTATTCGAATTTTCTAGGCAAATTACTAACATCCAATCAATATTTAAGTGAACATTTTTGTTGTTTTACCCTTACCTATTCCGTCATTAAAAATAATTCTCTTCATAACTATAATGTCTTTTCCTTCTCTTCTCTCTGGCTTTTTTGCATTATTCCCTTTTTTCTCCCCCTTTTCCTCCCCACCTATCTCCAAATTAGTTTCAAAGCAATTCTCAACATTATAATCATGGACAAAAATTTAAAAGCTGCACTTGTAAATGGGAAATCCTAACACTTTCGAACTGAACCTATTAGCTTCGATGCCAAGCGTATACTGCCCATTATTCTCCATTTTTTTCTTTTGCATATTTATTTAAGGCTAGTTCCAGGAAAAACATATTAAAATTGATTATCCTCCAAAATAAATGGCGAATAGAAAAGGTAGCTAGCTCATCCATAAAAAAAATGATCCTAACTATGACCTCCCACGGGTCAGCACACCCAAAGGTGAAATAATGTTCGGGACATCTACCTCATCCCGACCTCATCCCGACCTCATCCCGACCTCATCCCGACCTCATCCCGACCTCATCCCCACACTACGCCATACTCGTACTTTGTGGCATTGCGTTCAGTAATTAGAGCCACCAACCATACAGCTAACAACAATTGCATTATTGTGAAATCATAACTTTTAAAGCAACTTGAAAGGTATCCTCTTGGGATTATTCCGGATGTTCTCGCTCATATATTTGGAGTAGGCGAATGGTTAGCATGTTTCTCTATCCGAAAGCAGTGCAACAAGATTAAAAGGCGGCTGGACCTTAATACTCACGGCCCGGTTTTAGCTTTGGTTCCTGTCACTCCCAATACAACCAGCTCCCCCCTACAAATTACACTTTCATGTGACATCAAGCTTTTGATTATGATGCTCATTCGATATAACTATTGCTATATAGTTGAATTACAAATGGGTAACTATTTCCTTTTGATTATTAGATGAATGGTTAAATCAATCCAGTTGGTTGCTATCAGAAAAAGTCATCCACTTTGCTTATCCGAATGTTTAGTTATAAGAAGTATCTATTAGCTTTTTATCTGATAAGCGGGGCACACTATAATAGATATATAGACTAATAAAATGATCTTCTAATATCTGATAAGCCAATTCATAATCTCCAGTGGATGATCAGATAAGAAATTAAAGCAAATTAGAATGCCTTTGAAAAAAGGCAGTAATAAAATATTATTATTATTGTTTTACAGAATTAAGAAAATAACATGTAAGACTAATCTAACAATATCAGCTATACTATATGAAAAAAACAGGAGACGGAAATGATGTTGCAGAATCATATTTGGCGCTGTGGTATCAAAATAAAAGTGGAATAGGAACTATGGCTGTTTCGAGGTGGTGTCACATCGAAAGGTTAAAAAAATAGAATATCCATGTGCACTCGTTTACATTCGCAAAAAAAGTACCTAGTGTCTGTCCTCTTTTATGGAATCGATTAAATCAGCCCTTTTGTAGAAAGGCTCGTACGAAATCTTCGTTTCATTGGAAAAGAGCTCATCCTCTGTACTTGATCGTCGGAAATCTCTAACAACTGATTTTTGACCCAAATCCAAGTACTCTTCTCCTTTAGACTTTCTTTTGATTATTTGATCCACTAACAGAAATTCAATGATATTTAAGACCAGTGGGAGGACCACTAGCACATAGAATATTTCAAAATTGGCACTGTCCATAAGCTTCGACGGCAAAAGGATAAATTCGCCAATGTGTAAAAAAATTGACAAACTTTTAATGCAAAAGACAACCAGTGCCTTCATAAGAAGTAAAGCCGATATGAATACTATACACTGGTTAATCCAATTCCAGTAGTTTATTGGATCCCCATAGTATCCGCTCTCAAGTTGCTTAACACCAAACCAAGTTGAAACAGAAGCATGTAGCTTGAGAATCCCATAAACTAAAACGACCCCAAAGGTACAGTCGAGAAAAAGATTAATGGTGTACCTATATGTGCATATGATGATAGGCGTTAGCTTGGTTTTGGTCACTCAAGGTATCCTCATATGTTCTTCACACTATAAAAAAAGTTAGAAGAATGAGCTAAAACGAAATAAAAGTCTGAAAGTACAAGTCTTACCATGCACAGGGATTTGAGTTTTGTTTTGATTTATTCCCTAAAACTATCGAGACGACTAAATTACATATGTGCATTACACATGACCCTACAATCTGCTTCGATACGTCCATACCCCTAAAATAAATAGGCATAAATATAGATCAAGCACCAGATGTCTACTACTATATATTAACTGCACCATAAAATTTTTACATCGACAAATAAAGTGTTTGTACTACGTGAAAATATACTACAATAAAGTGAAACTTCAATAAAATATTTACCAGACTATAGATGCTCGCTTGTTTTTTTCAAGTTGCCACTTAACTAGCAATGTCGAAAAGGCGATAATAACAACCACTCCACGAAGTATAATTGAAAACCCCCCAACAAGGTTGCAGTTATCACCAACTCTGAGCTCACGCTCTATATTTACATGCTGAGCATCCATTTCTACGTTCATACTTTGCAATTATATGTAGCCTTATTGTTTTTTTGTGCTACGTTTTCTTTTTTACCACTGTTGATGTATATGCAGCAGTAGCCCATCAAGCGTGAACAACTATATATCTCGATATAGCCTGTTTTATTCGGGTTTTTTCCGCGTGTGTTAGCGTATAAACTACGGAGAATGTATATGGACGCTATAGATGCAAGATATCTATTTCTATATTTCGATGTTTTGGGTTATCAGTATTCTTTGTGGTTTTTTATTTTTACCCCCTTTAAAGGTTCCTACTGTGGTTAGTTCGCATTTCATGTCAATAAACTATTTGAAAAAAGCGCTAGTGCCAAACCTATAAAGATTAAAAGCTTAAATTGGTAATAACAATGAGCAAATATTACAAAAAAAATTTTGATTGCCTATGTAAAAACTACTGACTCAACTAATCTGTTGAATTGCAAGTGTATGCATGACGGATAGTAGCACAGTAAGCAATGCAGAACATACCCGTTTGTCATTATTGCCTAACACATCTAGCTGCTTTCTTGCAACCTATAGCCTTGCATCCTGTTACAATGCTATACTTATTACAACCAGTAAAAGTTTGCAAAAACCCGAGAAGATACACTTATCCACTAATAAGTGTTCTTTTTGGAACAACCACACTTAGTGCTGTTGTTCGGATTTTTTAAAATGGAACTTTGTCTTTTCAACAATTAATATCAATATTGGCCTAGCCATAGACCTTAGCAGACACGTTTTCCCAAATTAGGTGCGTTTAATGTTGCACTTATCTTACAACGTCAATGTTGTTTTTTTTAAAAAAAAACTCTTCCCCCTCTCTCTCCTTCTTCGGGTTGAGTTTATGGGCTCAAAAGTTTTTATTTTATTTTATTTTTATATATTTTTTTAATATTTTTTTTGCCTTGATTCTCGGTGGTGGTGTGTCTAGTACACAAAAATCTTTGCAATATTTATTGTTTATTTCTGTCTTTTAGACTGGGTTTGTGGTGAACGAAGGGTGCTTCCTTTGTGTATATATACTGTGACTATATCCGCTTTACCACCTTCCATTTATCTAATTAAGCAATGGTGCATACAGGCATAAAAAGTGATCGTGATATCTACACTACTAATGACCTGTGCTGTTCTTGTGCTTATTTTTGACTGGGTTTATCCAATGCCCATACAAAGTATTGCGATGTGGAGGAAAGAGGGGTTACAGGTAAATTAAACTGCACGTTTTCAAATCTAGAGTTAGCCCCAACAAGCATCATTCACTTGGACATGGACACACATTCTAGAACTCCTAAAACATAGGTATACAATCTAAGATAAAACAGCTTCACTTTTATTTTTTCATAGGCACAAATGTGCCATTTTTGCGGGTCGGAAATAAGGAGTTTTTTTTCCATTTTTTTGGGCCTGCTGATGAACATCATAAGCAGTGCTAAAGAGATTGCCGTTATAATTATTTGGTCGGTAGCTTGTAACCTCTATAAAGTAGCGTGGTATAGCTATCCTTAGCTAGGCCTCCTTCTAATGAGATGGCAAACAGAAAGGATATGGAAATCAGATACTTTTTTCTGGTTTGCTCACGTTAACACAATATGTTTTCCCTTTCCCATCAGACCCAATTGAAGTTCCAATAGCTTGGCCTTCAAAAAAGACAGCCAAATTCATATTGGCTTTAAACAAAACGGAATTCTTGTTATTTATTGGATAAAAAGGGGCTGCTGACTAATAAATTTACATGTATTAAAGAAAATCGTGTATTTAGGATTTTGCCTTGGCTTTGATACGTTAGAATCACCGAATTTTTAATAACAAAAACTTTTTCATTGAAGAAAAAGCTGAAGATGTATGTCATATAATTGAGTAGTATCAGTTATGTGAACTCTGTCTGTCACATAGGTTTCTGGTATATACATGTGAACATTCAAAAGCGTCTTTTTTTTCGGAAAAAATTTTAGTTTTGCGATTTTTTGATATTGTTAACTAATTGCTCATGTGTAAACAATCCCCAGTAATAGCAAGTTACAAATTTGAAAGCTGTGATTAAACGAACTACCAGGTAAATATATCTCTAGTTCGGGGGAGTTCGACCTTAAAAATACCATACACACTATTAAAAAAATAAAGAATGAATCCACACGAGCAACCCATAGAGAATGGTTTTGGCAACGCACATTCTTTGGATTTAGGTCAGACTGAGAATTCAATTTCGTCGCTAACCCCGAAGAATCGCCGTTTCCTGTCCATGATATTTTTGATTTGAGGAGCAAAAAACGGGAGATAAAAGAAGTAAAAGATTCATTGGGAAAAAAATACAAAAGGAAGATTGGAAATTTTTATGAAAAGCAAAACTCACTGATCGATAGGCTGCTAGCGGGTGGTATGGAGGATGAGGAGGAACATGAGGAATATCTTGAAAAGCTTGAGAAAAAGAACACCAAAGTGAAGATTGCATTGTATGGATCTCTTGCGGGAAATGTAATTTTACTTGGTGTTCAGATATTTATTTGTATAAGTAGCAAATCGCTGAGTATGCTAGCAACATTGGTGGATGCTATTATGGATATTGTTGCTGGTGTGATTTTGGTGTACACTACACATGCTGCCAAAAGTCGTCACTTCCTGATCTATCCTACAGGGAAAAAAAGAATAGAAACAGTGGGAACAATCGTTTTCAGCGTTTTAATGGCAACCTTATCTGCCCAGCTGATAACAGAAGCAGTTAGAAGTTTAACGGACAGCGGTGAACATAGCGCCCCGAATCTAACCCTTATCAACGTTATACCAGTGCTTTTTGCGATATTGATGAAAGCTGGTCTGTTTCTCTACTGCTATACACTTAGGGAATACTCTACAGTCAGGACATTCCTGACTGACCACAGAAATGATGTAATACTAAACTCTTTTGCCTTGCTGGCTGCGTATCTGTCAATGCTATATAGTCATTATATAGATCCAGTAGGTGCTATATTATTAGCATTGTACATAATATGCACCTGGGCATCTGAAGCTTATAGTCAGATCAAACTGATAGTGGGTATCTCTGCAGATCCCGAATTTCTGACATTGGTAACATATATCGCACTAACCCACCATGAAAAAATTCAGTATGTCGATACAGTAAAGGCCTACCATGCTGGTGAACATTTATATGTTGAAGTAGATGTAGTCATGGACAGAAACACTGAGCTGTGGATAAGTCATGATGTAGGCGAAAGCTTACAAACCAAACTAGAAAATCTAAAAACCGTAGCAAGGGCTTTTGTTCATGTTGACTACGAATTCACACACAGTCCTGAACATAGACTACACTAAAGTATAAGATTAATTTTTATCGTGTTTTTATTTAGTAGCTTTCCTTTTATTCATGTGAGAAAAATGATTTAATAAAGATTATTTCTCAAGTTTAAGACTATCGAATTTCTTTCTCTCGGCAACTTCAGCCCTGACCTGTTCGATAACTGGCAAAAAGTATTCCTTGTCTTCGCTTGGTTTTGTCCATTGATCCTTAGGCAGTTCTTGCATTGTAGAATCAAGTTGAAATGCTCTTTTCATTCTATAGATTCTAGCTTGCATAACGTCATCATCCAATCTTCTCATCGCTTCTTGGGCTTCTGGTGATTCCTCGATCACTATATCGTCGTATCTAAGTCCTAATCTACGGTATCCAGAAGCTTTCACCCAGAGTGGAGCAAATGGCTTCAATACTGCTCTAAAAGTCTTGTTGTTTACTAGGTATCTGTTAAGTGCTTCCATCGTTAATTTCCTTTCTCAATTTTGAAAACCAAAGAGCAACTGGTTGAGATTCTTTAAAATGAAAAATAAATTTGAACAAGATAAATTAGTATCAGACAACGCCTGTAATTTCTAATGATAACTAGGAAAACAAATAGCGATAATAGCTGGAAAAACTTTTTTAAAAAAAAAAGGATAAAAATTCTGATAACAAAATTAATAACTAATTTGAAGTGGATGCATTTCTATTTGCTAGCTTGCACAAAATGCCTGGAGCCTAAAAATCATTGGCCAGAACATAATGTGAGATAAACAAAAAAAAGGCAGTAAAAGAGTAACTGCTGGATATGGCGACTGTGGGTATCTGAGTTTAGCTTTGCTCTTATTGTTTGATATTTCATGGTTGTTGCCATACTTGTATTGATGGTTTAGGCACAAGAGCGCAACGAAAAGAAAAGCGAGTAAAGAATTGCTGTAAAAAGGAAGAACTCTGTGCTAATATACGTGTGGTCAAACAATTTGCACCCATGCTTTATGACTATGTTATTTTGAATAGGTTTTTTTTGGGCGAGTCCTGACTTTGAAACCAACACCGATTTTACTCTTGAGTGGTATCTCCAATATCATGTCTTCACGGACATTTAGAGTACATTTGGGACATATCTAATAGGACTGTGCTCAAGGCGAGTGGTGAACACTACGTACATACACATACAAAAGTGTTGGTTCTAAAACTACAATTTTTACCCACATCTGTGCTCGATTATAGCCTATTGCGCTTCTGGCATGCCACCAGCTAGCGTTTATTGAAATAACAAATAACGAGTTTCCACTAACATCCTTAAAATGTGAACAATAAAACTGCCAGAGTTTATTTTCGTGGTGTCACTAATTTATCCAATTATTTATTAGAATTACTATTTATTTTGAAATCTTAAACGGGTAAATAGCATTACCGTATTTCATTTCGTTTATTGTAGCTAACAAAAGGTTTTTGAAAAAAGCGAAGTAAAATATACACATATAAACAACAAAAACTCCTATAAAAGATATTTTTACCAAGAAATACCATGAATGAGTATATTGGATTTCAATTCACCGATTGTATTTTAACCCCTGTTATCCTCAAAAAAAGCACATTCTAACTTCGATTCTTCTAAGTTCTAACAAGTGTTAAAGAGCTCAAAATGGCAATTACAGACACAAACTTACTGACCCGTGAAGAGCTCCTTGTAATTGAAAAGGTAAGTACGAATATTTTTTGTTTGATTTAGATGTCGGCTTTCCTTGGAGCTATCAGATGTTCAACCTACTGAGTGTTTTTTGGGCATCTCAGATATTAGTTAAAAAGTACTTGTTAATTACGAATGCAAATATTTTTATCGACTAGGCCAAGAGGTCTATTTTTCTTAACGGAAGAACACGGTTAGGAATGAACTATGATCCATGGAAGTATCATAGACTCGAGAACATAGGAATTGTATTAGGAATATTTGAAGAACTGCGTGTGCCAAGTACATTAAAGATAGACGAAGATCGTATACTAGAGTTTATATTAGGAGTGGAAAGTGGATATCAAGAAGTTCCGTATCACAGTTTTAGGCATAGCCTAGATGTAGTGGTAAAGCTCCATTATTTCTTGCGGGACATGTTTATGATGGGATATTTTACCAAATTTGATCTTGTAGCTATTTTGATAGCCGGACTATGTCACGATATTGGGCATGTAAGTATGACATCCTAGATAGATTTTTAATCATTTTTATTTTTATTCAGCATTGTTATAGCAACAGCTTCAACTAAGAAAGACAAACTAATTAACTGTATATTAGCCTGGCCTGAACAACACCTATCAGATTAATTTAAACAGTGAGTTGGCTAAAAAATATCCTATCTCAACCTTGGAAAAACACTCTGTAGGAATTACTCTGGACCTCATAAACTCAACCAACCTTTTTAAGTACTTAAAAAATGAATCTACCAATCGATATATAGACGAATCAATCGATGAAACTGATGTGCCTTCTGCTCTTATTTCACAGATAAAAATGTCTATATTGTACACAGATATGACCCAGCACTTTAATAGTATATCCGATTGCAAAGAACTTGTAAATAC
>LSSK01001357.1:0-31249 GCA_001969505.1 Zancudomyces culisetae
GGTGAAGATTTTGTTCTGCTAAGACCTGGTGGCATTACAGCGGAACAGATAACCGACGTGTTGGTCGATGGTAAAAAATTATGCGTCTATGGCAAGGGATATAGCGACAAAAATGCCGAGCTGCACCCTACTACACCTGGAATGAAATACAAGCATTATAGCCCATTGGCGCAGGTCATATTATTTGTTCCTCAATCGGAAAGGTATGATAACCATAAAATTTATACAAAAATAGCCTCAGAGATTAACGGGCATGGAAAGGGTAATTTCGGGGTAGTTAGAATCTTAAATGACACGAACAGAGTTTATGATAATGCGTGGTTTCAAAACACCGTTTCACGTAAATTGAATATACACAATATCAAAGTGTGTGATCAAGTTGATCTGTCTAATGTAGCCATTCTGCCCGATACCTTCTCGTCGGATCATGATCAAATGTTTATCTGTAATATTACTTCTATGAAATCCTTTGCCATAAACCTCTTTGGTTTGCTTAGGCTTATGGACGACCTTAAAGTCGCATTAGTATTTGTGATTGGGGTTGAGGAGAGTAATGAAGGATTGGCCATTATGAACCGACTTAAGAAGGCATCTTGTAAGCAATATCCCATTTAGATTTTTACTTTTAGTTTTACTTGCCCAGTTTCGGGGTAGACGCTTTCAAAATAAACAAATATTTATGGTCACAGCTTAGTCTACCCATCCCCTAATTTATCAATTTTTGATGGAATAACTGTGACTTCATATTAGTTTTCTGGCTAGTTTCGTTCCAGCATTGTACCTCACTCAGAAATAACAGTATATTTATTAAAATTCCACAACAAATAAATGGTTTAAATGTGTTAGTAAACTGGCCCAAGGTCAACATGGTACAAGGGCTCCAATTATAAAAGCGAATGCAACTGGTACTTTGGAGTCATAACTAAAAAAAATTAGCTCGTAATATTATTATAGTGTTGCTTTCCAAGCTGGGAATAAAGTCTAAATGCCTAGAAAAGCAAAGCAAAATGAGTAGTAAAATATACGTAATTAACAGGAATTTATGAGAAAAAGCCAAGACAATAGAAATCTATGTTTGAAGTCACAAGAAATCTTGCTAGTGCCATTAACCGCAAACATATTTTACATTCACAAGTTTATTGGTGCGTCTGAAAGAAGGACAGGCATTCCATCATCAAATTTCTTTGCAAAAAGCTTGGGTACGAACTCTTCACCTGTCTCTTTGCGTATAGCAGCAAGTTTTCGCTGGTGCTCTTCAATTTTAGTTTTAAACTTTGTTGCTGCTGAATAGTCCTTTTCTAACATTTTGCTAATTACATCACCCCAAACCCTTCTTGACTCGACCTCTCCCTGCTCCTCGATAGGTTTAACGATTTTGGGCGTAGGAACGATTGAGCTCATATCAACCAACAGCACCTTTTTTTTTGTAGACAACCGAGTAACAAAACATTTCTTTGACCAATTTCCTTCAATAGTCGCCAAAACAACACCGTTCTGCATAGCTTCTTTTACAGACCAGTTATCAATTCGATCGTTAATAGGGTCACATGAAACGACCACGCCGTTTAGTACATCGTTGGTCATCCCAAACCAGTTTTTTGAAGATACTTCTACGATGGCGGCAAGACCGGTGGCTTTACACTTAATCACAAATTTTCCAATGCAGTTGACCTTTATGCTCCCAGTCAGCCATCCTGATATGGCGGCATTCGAATGCTTACACTCATAAAGCTCATCATTCCGGGAGAAAAGAGTAAGAAATATACCCTTTGCCCATGTTCCGGGCGAAATAGTAACAGATAGTCCAGTAAACTTGGCTGCAAGATGATCAAATCCAACTGCCTGCATCTTCTTCTTTTGACAACGATACATGAATGCCGAAACTGGGGGGTGATGTGATACTTGCTCAGTGATATACTCTATAATGGGCTTATCGGTATCCTCTTCGCTAACGTTCCCTACTTTGGTTGGTAGCATTTTTTTATTAGTTGCTTCGTTGCTGTCATCGTCACCATTGCTCAGTACGTCGTTCCCTAGCAGGTCCTTCTCAATGTCTCTCTCCACAACCCACTTACAGAAAAACTGTTCCCCCAAAACTGAATTAAATGGCTTTAGTATCTTATACTTAGTAAACTTTAGGTCCTTGGCTATCCACCAACGAACTGTGGATATCATCCTTTCAAGTGGGTCGTCGCTATCTGGTATGCAGGTAAAAAATTCAGGTGCGTCCACATATCCCCAGTATTCAAGGTTGGAAATGGGATCTAGTATCTGAGTTGGAAGTGATACTCGCAGGTTTAGCAGATCCTTCACACCAATAAACTTTCTCATTATCCCCAAGAGGGTAAAAATCCTGCTGCTATCATTTGAAGTTGACGGCTTTTTCGGGTTCTGTTCTTCAAGCTCGTGCTCAATAATCATACCAAACTCGTCATCCTTTCCAAATTCCTTAGCTTCGGCTTTCATTTTAGCTTGTGTTTAATTCTTGTGTAGTTTCGAATTTATCCTTTCTTTTTATTTGAAAACTAAACTGAAAAAAAAAGATAAAGAAAACGCCCGTAAAACTGGAAATTATTTCTTTAAGAGAGTTATAGGTGTTCTGTGTCCGTTCCTGGCCTTGAGAGAGAAAAAGCACCAAATTTTATATATATTTGAGTGTTACTCCTGTTTATGAAAAAGATACTAAAAAATGCTGAAAATTTAAAAACTATCGCATTGGTTTATATACATTCTCACAAGCTTTGGAATTATATTTTTATGGAATTTGGAACATCTATGATTAGTCTGGCCAGGTGTAAAGCCCAGTTATATGTGTGCTAAAACAGGTTTGTAACCAAGAAATACTCCCTTGGCTGAATGAATTGTTTTTACATAATCTAGAACTATTTAGATAATTGACTGCAAATAGGTTATCGACATCATAATTATCGCCATTTTTTTCTAATCATGTTCATCCAATTTATTGCAAATAGTATTAGATTTAAAAAAATAAGGGGAAGTGAACCAATTAAACACGATTAGGTGACTTTCTTATTAAAAAAAAGCGCAAGCCGAAAAAGTAAGAGCGAAGAAGAGGTGGGGTAGCGAGCATACGCTTATGTCAGTTTTGCTGTACCAAGAATTTTGTAATGTGGCACATGTAGGTGGCCAAAATCTAAATAAAGAAAAGAATTGAGGGGAGGAGAGAGGAGAGAGGTTCTTTGTCACCGAAAACGTTTTCTGAAGGCGAAGCCCATCACTAAAACCACCCACCCTGCTGCCGAAAAAATACCCACGTTTAGTTGGAAAAAAACTAAAATCCAGAATGGTTAATTGCTTGGAATTCTGTGGGTAGCAAGCTCAGGTGTTCCTATTGCTGGTATAAGCTGGTGGTTCTCAACCCCGTTTTTTGCGATGGAAAATTTTTATAATTTGTGTTGAAGCTATTCTGAAAGTGTTTAAAAAGGTTAGAAAAGATGATGAAAAAATATATATTGAAGGGGGAAGGGGTGGTGTGTAAGAAAGAGTACTTAACGATTACTCAATAGTGCTTTGATGAAATCAAATAATGTAGCTCATAGTTGAATACACATGCACGCTGCCACCTAGATGCTGGCTAGTGCTTGTGCTCTACATTTTGTAAAACAGTTGTTTAGATGTGCGAGGATATTTTTTGTGATTTCCTGCAAATCTGTTGGCATTCAGTTTGTTGAACCGTTCTACAACTTGGTCAGATATTTAATCCTGCGGTTACAAGAGGTACTATGGCTTTTGACTAAATGCTAGTGTTGTTCAGGTTATAGTGCCTATAATCTAAACATGGCGGCAAAATAAACATAGAGAAGGGTATGAGTTTTGGGAGTTTAATGCTTTGTTGTGTTTGATTCAATGTTTTTAAGTGCCAAGCTCTGCAATAATTTCTAACGAATTAGATAATAGGGAAGAAGGTGCAAATGAGCAAGATAAAAATACAAATTTGATTATTGGCTTAATGTTCATTCACGCATATACCCAAGTAATAAAAGAGAATCATAGAAGTATAGGTTATAGGGGAGGATAAACTGAACTATAACACCCACACAAGAAGGAACAAACATGTTAAATAGGAACACACATGAAGTATTTTATCTACAAATATCAAAAGTATGATAGAACCAAGAGGATATACTGGAAAATACCAAAGGATTAGTATACAAAATGAACAAACTAACAGACGAAACGCAAGCTTGCTTTAGGGCAGGAGTTAGGCTACCAAGTATTGTTGAAATTGTTGATGAGCTCATAGAAAACTGTTAGTAATAATACCCCAAATTCAATATATGTATGTTTAATAAAAGGTAGTTGAGAGAAACGGATTTCTAACAGGACATGGATTGATTTTTATTTTTTTTAGCAATAAATGCTCGCGCACGAAAAATAAGAGTTATCATTGATTTCAGTAGAGTGGTCCTCACAGTTATAGATAATGGTGTTGGAATAGAATACAAGAGACTTTTTGATTTTGAGCAAGGTAAAATTATACATGCTTTCATACCCGAGTTATTCATGTATAAAACAAACAAATTTACCAAATCAGTAGAATGCAAACCAGTGCTGGCGCCGGAGAATTGTAGCTCTGGATTCTCTGGGAATCAGATTTGTAAAGAAGGTAGAGTGTGACAATAGTTTTAGGAATGCACTTAATAATACCTCTGCACAGATAATGTTAAGATGACATAGCTTTTAATTTACAGGGTTGAGTAACATTTTGATGGCTGGGGCAGTATCACTAACATCAAAGGCAGCGGAAAGTTCTACAGCGTTCGTTAAAATTCTAAATGTAAATACAAGTTTAAAAACTAATATAAAAAAAACTACATTCAAGAATCAAACGAATAAAAAAATGGTATAGCGTGAAGCAGATACGGAAAGTGAAATTCGAGAACCAGAAGCAACGGGATTCGAGTATGAAAGCGGAACCAAAATAACATTTTTTAACTGGTTTGATAAGGTAAAGAGCGAAATTCTAGTTTACAGACATAGTAGGTTGTTCAACGACTCAATCATTATATTTTGAAAAATAAAATAGTTTCCGGTGCGCAGAAAACAGCTTTTGGATATGCAAAAGTGCGAACAACTAAGAATTAAAAAGAGGATACAAGAGTATGCGCTCTTAAATCCGTCAATAGAGTTTTATTTTTTTAACATAGAAATTGAGAGGGCATTGCTGGCATTGAACGGCCCAGTAAATATTATACAGCGGATTGGACAAGTCTACAGCGAGGCAGTAGCAAAAGTACGTTGCTATTTCTACCAGCATATCGTGTAATTATAAAATACTGTATGGAGGCCATTTTATTGGATTTATTGATGATAACTTAGGACATGGAGTATGTATATATGGAGTATGACGGTTATGTTGTTAACGGATGCCTTAGTGTTAAGAGCTTTGTATCAAACGTAATTAATAATTTCCTCTACTTGCACAGATACACTATATTTGAGGATTAAATTATATATTTACACTTGATTCTGAAAATCTAATCGAATAGTTTGCCTGTGTTGGTAAGTATTGTTTTATATATTGTATACACAAATATCGCGAGAACTATTATCTACCTTCTACGCTAAACTAGCCGTGAACAATAAAGTCGTTTCTCCTGCATTTTTTAAAAATCTGATAAACCAACTGGTACTGGAGTCCAACTATGGAAAGGTAAAATAAAAATAGTCTCTGGGATAAAAACCTATGTGGCCAGAAAAATACAGTATAATTGAAAAAACATTGTGCTCATATTTACATTAGACTGGTCATGTACCAAAATTAAGTCCCTCAAACTCTAAGAATCGATTATCAATTTCGGAAGAAATAGGTATGCTAACGCAAAGATTTAATATGTTTACACAAGTTTTCTATTCTAAAAGCGTGGAATATTACTTAGATACCTCACATTTTGTCAACAAACGGCGTAGGAATGAAATTTCCTTTGTACTTTTCATTGAATGTGCAAGCAACGAATGCACAACAGTATATGACCCGCTGAAGCAAGTGATAGAATTTAAAAACAGAGATGTTGTTCAAAGATTGCTCAGTCTAATGATAATCAAGTTCTTGAAGAGACACGATTGGATAAGTTTAGCTCAAATGCAAGCATTGATAACAAATTTTTGTAAAAAAAAGAGAGAAAAAGCACATAGAACCGAAAAGCCTATCAAAAACAATAACATCCCGCTTCATGATATTCTATTGGAGCCAAACAACTTAACCATGCCCAACTTTTTGAAAAATACTAACCGTCCAGATAAAACAAAATGTATACAGAGTCGAGTAGAACACCACAGTGTCTCCAGTGCACCATTTTCGAAGGTTCCAAATGAGAGGATGATGAGTACCACATGTAACTTGAAGGTAGAGGATATCTGGAAAGAGCTAGCGCAAAATAATACATTTGGATCTATAAGCGGATCCAACTATAAGATTCCTTTGCATGATTTTTGCATTGAAATACCCAAATCTCTATCTGATCTATCAGAGAAACACTTAAAGATATCTCCAGATGATTTGGAGTTTTCTAGCGTTGTTGGGCAGCTAGATAAAAAATTTATCATTTGCTCACTAAATACGAAAGCAGATAATGTCGACGATGTGATGTTGTTAGCAATAGATCAACACGCTGCAGATGAGAGAATAAGGCTCGAGGACCTTTTTGAAGATTTGTATTTTGTTGTGCTATCCATAGCCAAACATCGCTATCATTCAACAAAAAAAGATTTGAAAGGCAAGAATAATGGTGTTCATTTTATAGAGCGCGCCGATGGTGTATTAAGGGTAGATCAGGGTCTTGAAATTTTACTCGAACCGAGTATCGCACAGATTGTGTTAATGCATCTTGACGATCTGGTATCTTGGGGGTTTCATTTAAATGCTATAGAGTTTGAAGCGGCCATTACCTCCCAAAACTGTACAGCAACAAGGTTTAGATTGTGTCATATCCCGGCGTTTATAAGCGCCAGGATTTTGAAAAGCAGTAAAGTCATATCGCACTTAATTGTATCAATGTGTACTTGGTTTGAATCAGCGCCCTTAAAAAAGCTGTTTTTACCTCAATCTTCAGCGTATCGGGATGAACCGAATGTCATGTTATCTTCAATAGACTATTTGCCCTTTGTTATATCCAATGATGGAGCCAGAAAACCCTGGATGGATATGGTTTGTAGCTGCCCACCTCCACTAATATATCTCCTCGAATCTGTAGCATGCAGGTGTAAGTATTGATTTTATTCGTTTAATTCAACCTTAAATATCGACCAAAACTCATATTAAAAGCATTTATATACTTATTTCTTATAGCTGCAATCAAATTTAATGATGAGCTATCGATAAACGAGTGCAAAATTCTTTTAAAAAAGCTGTCCAGCTGTTATTATCCATTTTATTGTGCTCATGGGAGGTAGGTTGTGTATATATTAGTCGATTCGATCTATATTTGGTTTATCTCTAATACACATGGCTTAACATAGACCTTCTGCAGTACCATTGCTAAAGTTAAAGAAAGAATGTAACCCACCAACAAAATACCCCTTGCCAAGATGGAGGTATGCGAAAAATCTCTTATGTGGACCGCGTTAGGAGCTTGTTTATGCCATTTTGAACCTTATTTCTGTACGAAAAGTTTGTTTTGAGTAAAACCAAGACTTATTTTAAGAATAGCTAGATTAGTATTTTGTACACATAGATGATAGATCTTTCTCACCAAATATGTATCCACGTGCTGATCGTATTTTGTTCAAGTTCTAGACACCTAATTAGATTATACTATGGGTGGGTTGAGGTGTACGTGTATTACAAAATAATATCTCCATATTTTGATTTGTATAGCGAGATATCACTTGTCTACCTTGCGTTCATTAACAATTGTACAAAGGATGCTAGTTTATCGTAAACACGGGTTATTGTTATAGGGTGTAAAGCGATATTTTCACTACACAGACAGATTTATTTGCATGAAGAGGTGAAACAAACATTATTAGCTTTCAGATATTGCATCATACAAAGCAAATTTTATCAAATGGATCAATCTTCATGTATGATCTTGATAGATTTATCATAAATGTATCCGCAGATGTGAAAATGCATATGTATATTCATGTACAAGAGTAAAAAGGGGATTTCATATCTTTTATATTTGCGTGTTAATGTTTTCTCTTCAAAGTATGTTTTTACATACAGCTTCAATTTCGAATAAAATTGCTGGCATCGCTTATTCAATGTCCTTTTCAGGGATGTTTAAAAGACGCCCTGAGCAACGAGCCTTTCTTTATCTTATACCTGTTCTCATCCCCCCCCTCCCCCCCCTTCTCAGCCCTTTATTTTTTGAATCGATCTTATTTTTGGACTTTTGAAAATACAAAAACGTAAATACTTGAATGAAAAAAAAGTGCTAATTCCAGCTCGCTTTCCAAAATGCAAGTTAAATTAATCATTCTTACACAAAGAAAAAGGAATGCTCTTAAATTAGTAAGTGCGTGTCCATGTGATCACCTACTCTCATTTCAAGGATAAAACGGCCTGATATAGTATTTCTTCGTCGTTTTATTTGTTGGTTATTACTATCCAAAATGACAGTGAAAATGAACGTATATGATATTGCTAAAGGGACATCTTTGAAAAAACCAGATAAAACACAAAAAATGGTGAATTATGACCTGTTATTGTATGCGTTATATAGATGAAGTAGCACACCTTAATTTAGTTTTATTTTATTTCATCTTGCAATTTGCTTGCAGTAAAACCAAAGGATGACTGAATGCGAGTGATAAAGCATACAACATAGCCCTGTAGTTTTTTTGCTTTTTGGTGCTCTTATGGCACTATGGTTGAATAAACAAACAAGCATGCTACGCCAGGCGCAATAAAAGGTTTTTTGCTTTCAGTATAGGCTTAGTTTATTAACAGCCGATTGAAAAGCTTAAAACACTAAAGGAAAAATAAGCAAGATAAAAACCTGAATGGCCAATGAAATATTGGGATAATAAACTGGATGCAAGCAAACAACAAATGAAAGCCAAGGATTGGGTCAATCCAAATGCATTTAACAAAGTGGCGAATAGGTTAAAACATCTTTTACCTCTTCTTTTTTTTCTTTACAAGTTTAAAACAATCCATTTGTTCCTCTTTTTTTTATGTAAGTTGGATGAGAGGTTATTCTGGAAAATTTTAATCAAATAAAAATAATCAGTACAAGCTAATTAAGGGGGAAGGAGGTAAACTGCAGAAATAAATGAACTCCTATATGAATTTTGATTAAGCTAAGGCGAAAAAAAAACTTTATAAAACTTTATAAATCAAATAGTAGAAACTTAATAAAAAAATTTTCTTAGAACTTCGAGAACATTTAGATATAATCAACGTCGTAATTTTATAAGGTGGTGGAGAAAGTAATTCAAAAGACAAATGATACAAATTGGCATTGATATTGTAAATGTTATGTAGAGTTGCAGTATAAAATAAGCCAATGTCGATAGCAAATATTCGTAGTTTATCAGTGTAAAAATGGAACGGGTTATTGACATTAGAGCACCGTTTGTTGAAATTAAGAGTGTGGGTCAGACCAGAATCAATAAAAACGGTAGGAATGAGTATGGTGGGAACAAAATAAAAGCTAAAAATGTAGATAAAAACAAGAAGAGCAGTGGCGGAGGAAATCTAGACAAAAAAAAAGAAAATCATAAACACGCAAAAAATCCATCTAACAGTGCAAAGGCGAAAGAAAAGGAAAAGGAAAAAGGGGGGAAGAAGAAGTATGTCTGGTTAGGAATCGAGAGAGAATTAAATCAAGAGGAAATCGAAATGCTAAATAAAAAGTAAGTGAGGAGGGTGTATTTATTAATGTTTGTTGGGGCGATTAGGGCGAATCAAGCTTCATTATTTTCTATTTTTTTTATTGTAAAACCAGTTTAGCAGGTTATATCCATACTAAAGGGGTATATAAAATTCCTAAACAAGAGAACATGATCGTAAAAGAAAAACTCTATAAAAATAAATAGTAAATATGGTATTGTGGCACTGCTGGTGATCTGGGGAGCGATAAACATCATGAATAGATGGAGCCATTTCCCGCTGGAATGGGTGGTGTATTTGTTTTTTTTAACGCTGGCCTTGATACATAAATATCGGAGAAAGGACGCTGGGATATTGACACCATTAATGACGCTGAACGTATTATCTGTGTTGATCTATTACAGTGTTCCATCA
Organism: Zancudomyces culisetae; assembly: GCA_001969505.1. NCBI lineage: Eukaryota > Fungi > Kickxellomycota > Harpellomycetes > Harpellales > Legeriomycetaceae > Zancudomyces > Zancudomyces culisetae. The sequence continues at coordinate 10,214 of LSSK01001357.1, forward strand.
CATATACTGCCAAAGGCTTCGGTGGTAGTAGTGTATTTCTTACTAGTCCGTTCGATCTGTGGATTGGATGGGTGTTGGTGGGTTTTGGCGATAATTATATCTTTAGTCCAAATAGAGCAGATAAAATTATTCACCTTTGGAAGGTTGATTACGGTGATGTCATCACATTGTGTATCGTTTGGGGTATTTTGGTGTGTATTTGCAATGCTTAGGGATGTTGGGGATAATGGAAGAAAACACTCGGAGAAACAGATCGGGAAAAGCAGTATAGGTAAAAGTGACTTGGATTTAAGGCTAACACTAACACAGATACAGAAAGATAGGTTGGGTATAATGTGGCAGTTTGAAGGGGCTCGGAAAAGTATAAAGACGATATACGACAATTTCAATTCAAAGTTGAAAAATAAGGTCGGCAACACTAATCGAGAGGATGATTTAAATACAAAAAACCACCGTATAGCTAAATACACAATAGAGGTTAACGGTAAAGCGGTAGCAGAGTGCAGGAAGACAGAGAACAAGGTAGTAATAGTGGGTTTGGAGAAAAGTAAAGTCTATAGGATCCAAGTTATAGCAGTTTTTGGAAATAACAGTGGGATTCATATGTCATCGGTGGTAATAGCGAAAACATTGGACAGGGAGCCGGAGAGCAGGGTTGGGGTGTGTACATATTCTGGTGCAAACGAAGCAGAAGAGCACAATGCTTGTGCTCAGAGAGATGTGAGCGGTGAGGAGAGTAGTGGTGTGGGTGGTATTTCAGAACAGATACCAGAGGATGAAGAGACAGAGGATGAACAAGAAGAAGTGTCGGAGGATCAACAAGAAGAAGAGTCAGAGGATGAACAAGAACAAGTCTCAGAGGATGAAGAAGAAGAAGGGTCAGAGGAAGAAGAAGAAGAAGAAGAAGAAGAAGAAGAAGAAGAAGAAGAAGAAGAAGAAGAGAATTCCAAGCTCGAGATAAATTCTAGATACGAAAACTCCGAAGAAACCGAAACTGAGGGTATTACTTATTTGACGAAGGAACAAGCAGCAGTAATGGCACAAAATGTGGCATATAAACTAGATACGAATTTAGAAGATAATCATTGGAGCGAGCAAGAGCAAACGAGGCTGCGAGCGTCATTAGAGGGAGGAAAAAGAAGCACCAGTGTTCAAAATGACGCAAACGCTGTTGTTGATTCTGAAAAACTATATGGAAGCGAATACCAGGCAGCAGGATATGAACGAAGAATGAGTAATGTATCTAACCAATTACAGGAGATTTTCGATAGTTCGTCTGCTACTGAGAGTGCCTTTGAGGCAGAAAGTCCGAAACAAGTTTCAAAAATCAAGGTTGAAGCAATGAATATGGATGATGGCGATGAGTGTGTATATATCGAAAATCATAATCAGCTAAATGGATCCAAAAGCACTGTAGGAAGCCTTGATGAAAAGAAAACATTAACATTTGGTACAGAGGGTGAGGGAAGGGTATTCGATGTTCAGAATAAAAAAAAGGAAAATTTCAGGAGGGAAACAAACGGAGCAAAAGCTGAACCCAACCTTGTGAGTGTGGTAGAAAACGAAAGGATACGAGCTGAAGGTAAAGGCAAAAAGATGTTTGGTACTTCCAAGGATTTGGAAAAGATGGTTGGAAATGCCGAAAAAGGGACAGATCGATACACTAGAAAGACCGGGACCACTGGATACAACTCTAGTAGAGTTGATACAGAAAAGTTAAGTAACAAAACAAAAATTGCAAACATCAGAGACGCAAGACTCCAAGGCTACGAGGCGGCAGGAGATAAAGCTGAACAGCACCATTCTCACAAAAACCGACGCCATACAAGCAATGCTGAATTGAATGACACAGCCATAGGCAAATCTCAATCATATATAAGTGGCGTAGATGGTCAAATCCAAGAAAACAGGGCTACAAAACAACGAGAAAATGAGTCAATCAATACACATGGTCTTGGAATTGGCTACGGCAAAGGTCGCTTGTTTAGATCTCGAACCCACCACAATAGCAATACAAACTTTGATTCATCGTCTCGTGACCAGCCACTTCTATCGAAGGGCGACAGCATTGATACCAGGCAATTCGTTACCAACAGAAACGAGGATAGCTATGTAAGAAGTGATGGTAGTGGTAGTGGTGGTGGTGGAATTGAAGTTGGATCATCACAATCGCATACTGATAACGAGGGTGGCGGTATCTATACTGCACATAACGGAAGTGAGCCTGAGCATATTCTTTCATTTCGAAAAAGTACTGGTACTGTAAATGCTACCACAGATTCCACTCTGGTTTCTTCGCCTGATCCGTTTGCTTCTTTCACTGAAAACAATAGTATACAGCAGCCTTTTAGTTCCAGGTCGAGTATAATGGGTATTCCAGGTGGTTCCAATCTTCCACAGAACAGCAACAGCAACAGCAACAACAACAACAACAACAACAACAACAACAACAACAACAACAACAACGTCAATAACAGCAGTAACCTTACAAACACTCCTTACTATTTTAAAAATAGTAACCTTTCCACTTTTGAATTCAATTCCCCGTCTTCTACAATGCTGAAAAGAACCAGTACCATCGGCAACCGTTTCAATCTTTCTAATATTCCATCTATGCACACCCAAAATCACTCTGGGTTTTCTAGTCTAATCAACGATAGCTATGAAAGAGACATTCTAAGAAATGTAACCAGAAGTGAGGAAGAAATGTTTGGGTCTAGGGTTAGACGTTCGCCTCAATCTAGCACTTCTTCTTGTTCTATACCGCATCTAAAGGACGGTCTTTTTGCTAACTCTAACTCTCCTGATTCAAACCCTGGTTATCAAAACTCTAAATATTACGACTCTCGTTTCGGTCTAAACAAGCTAGATACTGGCCGTGAACTTCTACATTCAAATGATTATTATGACGCTTTATTTGACATTTCATCAAAAAACCGGGCTACCAATAATGATGCTTCAACCAATGACTCCTACACCACATTTTCCAAGGCCTATACCCAAAATCAATGTGCTAATAGGCGCCCATTCGATAAACTCCAGGCATATACACCCAATCGGCTGTCTGCCCACTATGGAGCTGGTTCTCAGAATACACATATTGATTCTATGGGTAGATCTTCTTTTGCCCCGTCTGGCGGGGGTTGGTATTTACCTGAAAATCAACCCATCTCTTCTACTACAGGATTTTCGAGCCCTATTTCTCAGAGGAATGATGGTGCTGGGTCAACTCCCCTTGGTCCTCGTTCCTTCGATAACGATGCCCGCAATTCTCACTTTTTCTACGAATCGTATCCAAGCTCGCTAAGCAACCCTGCGTTTGCATCCCTGAGTCCCAATGAACAAATCACAAACCATGTTACCGCGCCTAATGGATCCACCTATTCGGTACTAAACGATAAGCACCTAATTGATTATTTTAACTCATCATCATCATCTTCTTCTTCTCGCTCCGCAGTCCGTAACCCAAACGCAGATTACCAGCGGAGAAATATCAACCACAGTCCTCCCAAGAATAGCTTGAATTCAGCCAAATTGAGCTCCAAGTCTGTTAAAAAGTCCTCTTTTGCTACGCCTTGAAAATGTACTTTTGGATTGTAAATAAAAAGAATCGATTAAAAAGATGTATCAATTTATCGACCTTCCATATTTAAAAAATGATTGGTTACAGACAATCACGATAATAATATGCATTTGGTTGTGTTTATCTACCCATAACAGCATTAGCGCTTTTAATGACACTGGGGCTTATTTTCGCTATTTTGATTTAGTTTGGTTTCACTACTCCCTTTAATGCCTTAATAAATTAACTTCACGTCAAAAGACACTGCATTGTACACTGCTAATACTGTTCCAAATAAAAGTTATATTAAAGGCAAGTTTGATCAGCCTTAAACTACCTTATTACTTTCTAAATGCTTGGCCTGATCAGCTTGGGGGCTATTCCATTGTTTTTTTCGTTTTTTCATTTTTTTCTTGTAAATCCATGAGCCTAATGTTATTGTTTTCCCACTAATACCGCTTTTTGGGAGGAGTTTTGTAAGGAAGTACTGTTTTTACTCGCCAGTTCTTGGTAGTTGTGATTTTATTGGCAATATGAGACTAATTCCAATAAATTATTAGCTAATTTAATTGATTATGAATTATTATTTTCTGTTTACATTCAAAATTCCAATAAATCGCGAAAAAAGTTAAATCTTTTACGTGACAATCCAAAATTGTCAGGCCATTCGCTAAATTGAACACAACCAGATTGAAGTCAAATTCCAAAACACTCATTTGTAGCAGAAATTGAGAAAACTTGCGTGGGCGAGTGGAGTATACTCGAAAAAGCCAAGTTTATTGAACATTTCGATACTCTAGTGGATACTGTAAAATATAATGCAAAAAAAAAAAAGCTGGCTATGAGATGTTGATGGTGTAAACTTTCGATTCAGTTACAGGGTAGGCATTGCAGTTCTCCGGCAATAAATATGTGGTTTTAAATACTGTCCTTATAGGCCAACTGTTTCACAGAATTATTTATGATTGCTGGAAAACATGTTTATCATATTATTGGTGGGGTTAGAGCTAATGTTGGGGAAAAGTAAGATGATTTGTATTCCTTTTTTTTATTTTCTTTTGTCAATTTATTCTTTCAATTTATTTTGTTAAAACGCCAAAACCCATGGAGAAAAGTCCAAATTAAAGTCAGAGAATAAACATGTTTTTCGCATCACCAAGTAAACATCCAAATCCCAAATCCCAAATCCCAAATCCAACAACTGCGCGATATTTTCTATGGTTGGTTGACATACTTTTATTACTCCTTCAACCCCAAACCCGCATTCAATCAAACTATCATACCGAATATCACCATTATTTTTCTACTTTTTTTTTTGATGATTTTAGTCTGAAATATTCTGCAATACATTTGCATTAAACAAACTAGACCGTCAGCATTAGTAGAATAGGTAAAGAATTCAAAAACGTAACATCAAGATACTGTACTGAATCATAGAAAATCATATAGTATCCACAGACGTTGTCTTCCGAAACAGTAAGTGCGCTGACTTTTGTGTCACATTTGCGTTTGTTTTCAGTAATTGATCTTTTTATCTTTGATGTAGTACTCTTTGAAATACTAGCTAATAATTCTAAAAGAGATATTGTTTTAATTTACTTATAGTACTATTATGGTAAAAACATATTTACTACCAGTCTAACAAAAGTGTATCCGTCGAGGGTAATCAATGGATGAAATAGCGAAAACTCAACCATATTAATTTTATAAATTTTGCAAAGGTATAATAATAATAGCAATAATAAATCAAAAAAGAGAAAAAGAGAAAAAGAGAAAAAGAGAAAAAGAGAACTGAAGCAGTTTGAAGAGTTAATAACAAGGACAAAAGAGACGTACAAACGATGAGTGGATTTAATAATCGCGGATACGGTTTCAAAAGTGCATTTGGTGATACTTGGAGCGGTCCAAATCAATTTTCGTATTTTGAAAGTGGGTTCAAACCCAAGTATCAAGGGATATTTGTCAAGAATGGAAGCGACGACGATGACGGTTGGTGGGAAGGCAAGCAAAAAACGAAGCGCTGTTATAGCTATGACAGCGACTGTGAAATATGCCAGCAACTAGAACATCGGGGATGCGATTTTGAGGTTCATGAGTATAAGCGGTATGAGTTTGGTCGGTTTGATGCGGTGGATTCGTATTTTGATCGACATCCATTCTTTTTCAAGAAGCATACGACGGCGTTTGATGAATATGATGAAACCAGAAAAACTACGACAGTAACGACAAACACAACCGCAGTTAAGCAGTCCGAGACATGTGGTTGCAGTGGTGGTCATTCAAGACCCTCTACAAGACACTCGTGCCATTCACACTGTGATTGTTCAGATTGTAAAACCGTATACTACATCCGAGAATACTGCGATCATGGTTGCAGACATGGCTGTAGCCATGGCTGTAGCCATGACTGCGGTCACTGCCACCACAAAAACCATAGCGCGAGTTGTAACTGCAAAAATACCCAAGAAAAGGCTGTCAGTACCGATTCTAGATTTTTCCATGAGAAAGATTCTCATAAATACAGCCGTAGTGATTTAGATGTTGATATTGATGTTGATATTAAAGAGAAAATATCCAACAAGTCTCACCATAACCTGTCCAGGTACGAAATTGACGTTGATGTGCATAAACATGAGCATAAACATGAGCACAAGAAACCCACAAAAATTGAAGTTGACGTTGATATCAGCACGGATTCTTCTCATACCACAGTTATTGACCACACAAAGCACAAGGTCGATGCCAGCTACCATGCATTGCCTCTTCATCCCAACCATATGAACCAGCAACCCCGTATTGCTGGCAAATGCAGAATTTGTAGCTTCTTTTGTTATGGCATCTGTTCCCTACCATACAATCCAAACGCCAGGTTTAAAAACAAAAACTTTAGATTGTTTCCAACCTATGATTTTATTGCAGATGACTACGAAGCAAAACCCAGAGATGCGCCCTTTCCCAAGCACCAAGCCTCGCTCAATAAAAACAGATTCAAGCTTGTAATCAAAAAGAACTGTTTTATTCACTCGTTCATTTTTGTGGATATTATTGGCGATCATACAGTGGTATGGGGCAAGCTACTTGGTGCAGGTGAGTTGTATAACACTCCTGCTGTTCAAACCAAGTTTCCGGGCTTTCTAAAAAGACGTGATCGCAAAAAAGAGCAACCCAAGGAAGAAAAGCATGACCACCACGACCACCATGACCACCACGACCACCATGACCACCATGACCATCACGACCACCACGACCACCACGACCACCACGAACACCACGAACACCACGATCATCATCATCACCATCATGGAGGCAATACACCAAACGATCGCAGAGTTACCTACGAGGGGTTGTTGGAGCAGGGTATTCCTCTTTTCTACAAATCGTTCCATACTCCTGCATCTTCGTTTGAGCGCGAAAGAGCGTACGCTGAAATTGACAACAGTAACGACTTTGTTTTGATTGTTCCAGTTAGAAAAAACAAATAGGGATTTATAGCTCTTTGCACAATCTTTTATATATCTTTTAACACCATCCCTTTTAACTAATAAATAAATCAGGAAAGAAAGTGGATAAAGAAAAAACTTTACAGAATTCACAAACCCCGTAAGACTACATTAGATAACTGAAGAAGATGGAACCAGAAAAAGGGTTTCAGAGCAAATAGCTTGCTGTAATTCGCTCACATCTTAGACAACTCGATGCTTCTTGCCTTGGCTGCATGGCAACCCTTTGCAATGTGTTCTCCCACACTATCTGCTTTCATACTTTCAATGGCGGCATGAGTAGTACCGTTGGGTGAGGTAACAGCAGCCCTTAGTTCTGAAATTTCTTTGTCAGTCCCTAGTACCATCTTTCCGGCACCTATACACGTTTGAGCAATCAGCTTTCTGGAGGACTCTTTATCCAAGCCCATTTCCACAGCAGCCTTTTCCATTGCCTCCATTACATAGAAGAAATATGCTGGTCCTGAGCCAGAGATGGCAGTAACTGAATCGATATCTCGATCAGTTTTGAACCAGAAAAAGTATTTCGACAAATTTTTAGCCACGGTTTCTGCCAGCGCTTTCTGTTCGGGTGTAACATACTCGTTGGAAATCAGACCCGCAGCCCCTTCATTCACCAGTGCGGGTGTATTTGGCATCATCCTTACTACTGCCACTGTCTTGTATTCATCATCAGAAGCCCAATTATAGATCGAGCTCGAAGAAACACCAGCTGCAATCGACATGAGCAGCGGATTGGTTCGTTTCAATATATCTCGGGTTTCGCTGATCACTACCGGTACATAACTTGGCTTTGTGGCTATTATGATAATATCTGGCTTTCCATTTTTAACTCCATTCAAACACTCGATATTGCTTGTTGTGACAAAGACGCCATATGTCTTTTTCAAGTATTCAAGCCTGGGCTGGTATGGATCTGCGACGTATATTCCTCCCTTATCGTGGCCTCCCTGTATCAAGCCGGCAATTATGCTCTCGCCCATGTTGCCACCTCCTATTAGACAAATGTTTTTACCGACCATTTCTTTCCTAGTTTGTAGATTTTAGCCTGCGTCCTTCCCTTTTTGTTTACTTTTCGAGCGTATCTTAAAGATGTGCTTTTCAAATAAAATTAGGAGCTAAAAAAAAAATACTTGGTGCAATTATGTTTATTTTTCCAAAAGATTTTATTATTTTTGCTGTGAATTTTCGAATGGTTTTAACACACACAAAACTGTTAATACCGCCAAACTAAACTGGGATGTATGTACAAGAACATCAAATCCCTAGAAATTTGATGAATGGTATTTAGGTGTGTTAAAAACAAACAGCAAAAATGGAGAAGCAAAGGCATATTCGAACCGACATTGCACCAATGCTGTCTGGCTTCAAGATGGAGCTGAACGTCGCGGCTGCCTTTAGACACTACCAAACACCTATGCGTACACAAGATACTAGACTGAATACAGTGCCTGTACCAGCGTTTTCCTACACCTTCCCCCTTGTTTCAACCCTAGCTCTTTTATTGATCAATTTAGGATATTCCATTGAAAAAAAAATAGAAAAATGTATCACTAATGTGTCAATACCAATGAAATTCTAGTTGAAAATATAAATACTTTGTTCCATCCAACTTTTGGCATGTCTAGATTTCGAACCACACCAGAAAGAAGATAACTTTTTTCGCCTCAAGTAGTGCAGGTTGTTGTAGGCAGGTGTATTTGCGATTTTTACCAGAAATATGGCAACAACTGAGGGTAGTTTTGTGTGATATTTATTTAATAATTTTATATAGCAAAAAAAAAACAAAGGCAACACCTGACAATCCTTCAAACCCAGTTTGTGGTGCCTTTTAATACCGTTAAACGTGATCAACGACGGTATTACAAGGATATAGTGAATATTTACTGATAACTAAAGAGTGTGATACAAGCTATAGGCCGCTAATACATTCCCAATAAACATTTAGAAAAAAGTAGTTTTAAAGATGATAAAACATTGAGTTCAAAGTGCTCAATGAATGCTTCAATACGCAAAAATAACTATTACCATCGTCACTCAGGATTTCGTGCACCATCAAATAGATCACCAAACTCACAATATACCATTAGTCAATGTCGTAATGTTTAATCATACTTTTCTCTCTGGTGGTAAATACGAGGGGGATATCAAATATAATCAGCTTTTATTAGTGGGGCTTGGTTTTACAACACCTTCTCTCCAATAACATTTAAAAGAAAACCAACAATGCCATACAAAATAAAAGTAATAGTATCAACATTGCTGTTGGAAACAGCAGCAACAACAACTACAAAAAACAAAAGATTATTTTTTCTCATTCAAATCCAGGGTTTTGCCGGACTTCAGCTTTCCAAATATTCCTAAAGCCTGGCCCACTACACCTGTTATATCGTTGGCGTTAGAAGGAAGGATCAAGGTGTTAGATTCTTTGGCCAATCTACCAAATGCCTCCACATATTGTTGAGCAACTTGTAGAGCTGCAGCGTTGGCCCCATTTGGCGAGTTACCAATGGCTTGAGAAACTTTTTCAATGGCCCTGGCTTCAGCCTGTGCTGTCAGGAGGATAGCTTCGGCCTCACCAGCGGCTCTGTTGATTTGTTGTGCTTTCTCAGCCTCAGAAGCCAGAATTTGCGACTGCTTTCGACCCTCTGCAACGTTAATGGCGGCCTGCCGCTGACCTTCAGAATCCAAGATCTGTGCTCGCTTGCTTCGTTCAGCAGATACTTGAGAATGCATAGCCTCAACTACATTGTCTGGTGGATGGATATCTCTGATTTCATACCTTAGGCATCTAATTCCCCAAGAATCTGCTGCTGTATTGATTGCCTCGACAATATTTGCATTCAGCGTGTTTCTTTCAGCCAGCGTAGTATCTAAAGTCATTTGACCTATTTCAGCTCTCATTGTGGTTTGTGCAAGCTGGGAAACTGAAAAGTGTGCATCGAGTACGCCATATGATGCCTTGTATGGGTCTACAACTTTGTAGTAAAGAACACCATCGAGCTCAAGTGTAACGTTGTCCTGTGTGATTGCTGATTGCGTAGGTATTTCAATGGCAACCTCTTTCAAAGATTGAACATATGTTATTCTGTCCAAGAGAGGAATGAGTAGAGCCAATCCAGGCTCCAGTATTCTGTTAAATTTTCCCATTCGTTCCACAATCCATGCTTCTTGTTGTGGGACAAATTTTACTATCTAAATATTTAGAAATATTTTCAGAGCTCATCTTTAAATTAATCAAACATTTTTCTTGAGTTTAAGCCTAATAGGGGCTGGGTATTACAAAAGTTTATTTTACCGTATTTGATGGCAAGGATTTGCTTCTTAAAGCATGTACTCCACCTCCTGCTCCTCCGTCTCGTCTATCGCCAACTCCTCTGGAATTCATAGGGTTAATTCTACCTTGGTTGTAATATAGCTTCTGTGCGGCGGGTAGTGATTTTGCTACTTGCTTTGCAGCAAATCCCACAAGTACATTGACTTGTTGCGAACCTTTTGCTACACGCTACCAGTATTTTTAAATAAATATGATTTTAGATGGTACAGAATTTGCAACAGTTGATGTCTTAATTGAAGAATTAAAAAAAAAATCTGCACAATGTTAGCACTTACATTTACTAAAAGACTCATTTGGAGCGTTTGAATATAGTTTTACTGTGCCCTTTTCGGTGATATTTATTGCTATATTGAGAGGGGCAAGGTCTGAAATTGACAGTATTGTATCTGCTGAAATTGATCGTAAGAGCGTTTACAAAAACAACTATTTTTTATTTGAGTTTAGTTTTTTAATTTTTGTGTACTATTATTACTCTTTTTTTTAATATCTGTTTCTTTACCAGTAAATTGATAGCAATTTGCAGGTCCTTCTTGTCATTGCCAAGATAAAAAAATAAATATAACTCCGCTTGCTATTGGAATTTAATATAACGTTAATTCCTTTTAACTAATATTTCCGAGCGCCTAGCAAACAGAAACTTGCTATATTAGTTTCAGGAAAGGGAGTAAGGGTACATTATATGTGTACTGAGACCACTATCAATGTATAGGAAGGTTAAAAGACCATACACCCACAAAAGATAATGTACGTTCCTAATGGTAGCAGAGCTCCATTTTGCTATCATTTTGACACTATTCTGTTACCCTTTAAGTGTATTGTTTGTTAAAAACAAATTGCAGTTAATAGTCATAGAAACCTTGGTAACCAAGCCAAAAGGCTGTATTGTGCAATAACAACTACATGCCTCAGAGATTTGCCTAACTACTATTGCTATCAGACTTTAACCCACAAAGTGAGAGTTTTCTCGATCAAACGAGACTTGGTTTTTAGTTTTCTATGAACGTGCGTTGTCCAAGCATCATATCGGACTTATAATGATGTTACAATTAGTAATACGATTTGATGATATTGCGAGTTATATCTAGAGAGGAATACTGCAATTGAAAGCGTAAATAGTACTTTATATAGACTAAAGCAGGCGGTGTAAATAGATTGCGCTAATCTCAGAAGAGATACTATATATACTTCTCTTTCTCACTTTCTTATTTTTTTTGCTACTTTAGATGAGGAAAATGTTAATAAAAAAATTCTAATTTTAAAAATGAGTTATTATATAGATCAAATGTATTAGAGTTAGTTCATGGAAATTTTTGAGAGCTATATGAGAAAATGGGGTAATAAGGATATCATCATTACATGATAAACCAGAATATCTCGCGTCTACTTTAGTTATTGAGCTTTAAACTAATTGCAAAACCAAGTTTCGGTATCACTTGGTTCACTTTAAAGTTTTTTAAACAACTTTGTCTTTTCTTTTAAAAAAATAAGGCTGATTATCGGTGTATTGGCATTAACATATGATATATACTGCTATGCTCGATTTCATGTTATTTGCTTTTGTATTGGGCTTAGAATATTTCACGGGTATCTGCTTAGTTTCCCACATATCATTACCATTACCATTTTTGCAGTGTAGCTCATCTAGAGAATTTTCAGTAAAAAAAAATTTTTTTTTCGTTTGCCCTAGTTTGGATTTTGGTAGTGGGTATTCGTATTCGATCTGGCTTGATTTATCCATGAAAAAAATAATTTGATAACAGAGAGTAGGGCTTGAAATTCGAGTTTTGACTTATAGATTATATGCACTCACATTTCTCAATCATAAAAAATAAATAAACAGAACCATCCTTCTACTTTGAGTATAAAATACTCATTCATCTATTAAAAATTCAAAGACACACGCTTCAATAAAATTTAACCAGGCGCCATATTGATACATTATCACAACGCTAAATAATGCTTAGGTCATACTTGGCAAAGAAAAGGCTCGAATTGTTTCAGCAGAATTTGATCATTCTAAAACAAAGCAGATTGATCTCGACAAGCAAGGCAGCGAAAAATGAATCGGATATAACGAAAGAAACTACCGAGTCGAATGGAGATTCCTATTTTATCCCAGGCAAACGCGGATATTCACCACAGTTTTCGCCTCCAAAAGGTTGTCTTGCTGTACCAAAGGCGAAAAAGCCTTTGAAACAACCGGAGCAACTTCCACCATCCAAGCTCGAAAATTATCAACTTTCCGAAAAGGAGCGAGGAACAAAAGCAGGGTATAAGAAGGAGATGAAAAAGCTAAGATATCAATATTACAAGGAGTTTGTTGCAAATGAGGCCATAAAAGATAAGAACGCTAAACAAACACTGAAATTGGAGGCAGAAGAAAAAAGAAAAGCTAGAGAAAAAAGAATCGAGGAGCAAAGAGAATATTTTGAAAAGGTACTCAAAGATCCTTATTCACCCTTTAACGTTCTCAACCCTGAAGGCACGACCATTCTATCCAAAATTCCTGATAAGAACTTACAAGAAAAAGCCAAAGTATCATCTGAAAATGTTGCAAACTCAGAGTCAGGGTCAACAAAACAAAGTGAGAATTTAGAAACAAGCGTAGTTGGCACAAATACTAAAGATGTGCTCGTTGAATCCAAGGAAGTTGAAGATATCCTATTGAAAAGATCTAAACTTCGACCTCCTAGAGTTACAGTCGAATACCCTGAAGAAGAAAACAGGATAGCCAAACAACTTCGTAAGCAAAGACGGGATAATTTCGAACGAGAAGTTAGTCAAAGAAGACAGGAGTTACTTTTGGAGCTGTATCACGAAGCTGAAAACTTCATTACCTATGAAAACATGGAAGAAAAAATTAGCGAATTCTTTAGTGGAAGCGAACTCGTTGACTTTTACGATCTCCCAACCTTGCTAGATAACCTAAGCACAAATGGTGGTGTTTTGACATCGACAGAATCTGCGAAAAGAGATATGGACTTTGAGAATGCACTTGATGGTACCGTCGGTCCCAGGCATGGTGTAGGTCTCTCCGATGTGCTGGAATATAAGAAGAATCATGAGTCGCAGCCTTGATTTCCTCATTTTTTTAATTTATATACTTCCCTTGTTTATTTTTTTCCCTATAAACTACAATAAAACGCTTTTTTGATATCCATCAGATCAACAAATGCTAGGATATTATATTTTCTTCTAAGTGTATTTTTTATTGGTAGTAGAATGTCATGAACTATAAAGTAAATCTAAGCCAGAAAATCGTACATCTAAATTCTCTAGAGAGCGCGAGAAGTAAAGCAAAAATTAAATGGCTCACAGTAAAGGATTCAAATCCTAGAGTATTCATTTTCTGCCAACTCCAAAAACTCCCGCTTGTCAATGTTAAATTTCTTTGCAAAGTACGCTGCTGAAGAGAGAACTTGTTTTATATGGAAAGTACAACTACCATCAGTGTCAACGTGTCCAGACCTACCATTTCCGAGGTCTCTTTTCGCAGAGTTCAGTAAAAGTATTTTGTGTTTTTCAAACATTCCATACCTTTCTGCGTCGATATCGAATGAATGCAACTCATTTCCTCTTCTTTTCAAAGGATTTATATCTTTATCTGTATAATCTCTGTTCCCTTCAGTATTTCCGGTATTTGGAACATTTACTGTCCCAGGGTTAAAGCGGTCGTTTTGTGGTAAAGGCTCATCGTTCATGTAGTGTCTAGAACCCTGGAAAGATTCAACTTCATCCTCCTGGCAAAACATATCCCAATAGCTTTCGGCACCCCCTGAAACTACATCAGTGTTATGCTCCTTTACTTCAACAATATCCTCCCCGCCATCCACGTCAAATCTGTTCCAGTAATCGTCTTCTTCATTCTTGGCACTGCTTTTACCAATAGTGCTGTCTCCATGTAACTCCATTTGAAGATTTGAAAACTCCACCCACTCAGCTTTCTCGCCCTTCCAGTCACATACCACCTTGGAATTTAGAACAAACCATCCAGATCTTTCAAAAAGCAAGATTATACAGTACACACTGTACGCGTCTGTTGTCAATTGCTTCTTTTTTCCAATGGGAACAAGACAATTTAAATCCTCCGTGCTTGGGATTTTCTTGTAAAAAATACCCAGCTCTTTAGCACATGAGCCTATATTATCGATATCACACTCTTCACGTATATACCTTCCACAATCATCCTGCTGCCATTGGCTCGCAAAATCTAGCTCATCTAAGCTGGTATTTTCGCTTTCTTCTCCTTCTATTTCTATAAATTCTACTGTGTTAAATCTCTTATTCGCATTAGACATGTTGAATTCTTGTATTTTTCGTTCTGATGGTCCTAGAAAATCCATCCGGCTCCTTAGTATTCCACAAGATAAATTCAACATTGCCCCTAGATCGCTACTTTTTCTTGCCTTTGTATATGTGATAGCCACATTAATAACATCATTTTCCATCTCCCCCATACTTTTATTCTGTATTGTACGGTCCATCTTTGATATTCGGCAGATTCTAGTACTAGTTTTACTCGAGTTTATATTTGTGCATTTTATTTTGTACTTGATTCTTTAGTGATGCCTTTGGAATGTTTTCAGAAAATAATTGAATCGATTTAATTCTCCTAGCTTTATCCTTTGGCTGTTTTGGTGCGCTTTTTATCAGCTATGGTTGTACAAAATGCTTTTAGTTTGCATAATTTGCGTTCCTTGCTCACAATTTGTTGAAAGGCGGTTTGAATTCGCAGTAAACAACAAAAACATAGTAGGGAGGAGGGGAGGGGGAGATAGCAACTTTTAAAATTAATTAAAAGCAAACATTATGAAACATCAACATTCATACTACCGGTCAAAAAGTATATGTAAGCTCCATATTCTGACATCTCGGCTTAATATGTCACGTATGTATGACAATATAGTAAGAATATTATATTTCTTGCATGGTTGACCTTTACGAATTTGTGAACGCTAGTATTTGGATGTATAACCATCAGTACAGCATAGTCAAATAGCTGCTACTTCTGGTGATATTCCCACAAGCATTTTTAATATACCACCATCCAGCATAATTGACCAGATCCACTCGTCTAAAAAATTGCCAGCTAATCCCCTCTCTCAAACCCAGCCACGAGTCAAAACTTATTACGATGTATCACTGTGTGTGAGTTTCACAAAGTTGAATTCTGCCACTTTCTATATTCCATACTGTATATCTATTTTTGTAATATCTCTCAATGCCTCATAAATACCCAAATGCTTAGCCATAAAAGTTATCTAATCCATCTACAGCCTACAATCTGGATAAAGCTATGGATATTTGTCTCTAAAATTGGTGCAGAACTGGTGGGAAATCCCATGGATTTGTAATTCGCACCATAAAGCCGATTTTACAAACATGTATTAATAAAAGAAATATCTCCATTCAATAAACAACTGCTCTTATCCGATACCTTAAAAACATACTTTATTAGTCAAAAATGAGAAAAATTCAATTAGGCGATTTGAAATTTACTAGATATCCCTTTAGATATGCTATAGGTATGTTTACCATCTATTTTTTAATCATCCATTGAAAAAGTATACACATTCATTGTTCAATCACCACAATACTTTTTAGGAAAAGAGATTAATGTCTTTATTTCGCTATGGTAATTTATTTTTATTTTTTTGTTGTAAGTATATACGTGATAGTGCTTTCAAAAATATCTATAAAAAACAGTATTCTATAAAAAGAATATATCATTTCTAGGCGAGGAGATATCACAACATTGGAAGTTGATGCAATTGTGAACGCAGCAAATAATAGCTTACTGGGTGGTGGTGGTGGTAAATATAGTCTAAAAAAATCGTACTGTTATTGCACATACTCGAGGTTACTTTATTCATGACTAATTCCCGCTCACTTACTTTCTATTTTTTTATAGTCGACGGAGCGATACACAAGTAAAATGAGCAAATGAATTGTACAATACAAATCTTGTTGATCCAGTAGGAAACTAACACAAAAATATATGTAGAGCTGCCGGACCAAACCTACTAGAAGAGTGCAGAGGGCTTGGTGGTTGTCAGACAGGTGTAAGAAAAAACGTAACATGCCTTTTTTTTCGTATTCCATGTTAACTCTGCCACTTTTATGCTTTTTTAGGAAGCAAAGATAACAAAGGGACACAACTTGTTTGCTAAGAGTAGGTTTAGCTCTCTAACTACGTTGTTTATCTGCTTTTATATATAACAAACAAAAATACATGTTAGACGTTATTCACACTGTCGGACCCATTGGAGAAAACCGGCAAATGCTCTCAAAATGCTATAAAAACAGCATGGAGCTCCTGTCGCAGGCAAAACTGAACTCAATTGTAATGTTTTATTTTTTACTATCTTTTGACATTATAAGCAATGCCTCACATTTAGCATATTTACTCACCCTTTTACTCACTTTTGTCTTTTTTTTTGAAAAAAAACATATGGCATACAACAAAAAAGGCTTTTCCTTGCATTTCAACAGGTGTTTATGGCTACCCTGCCGATTTAGCAGCTCCAACCGCGCTAGTCGCGATAATCGATTGGATTTTTCATGCAGGCGAAAGAGCCAAGGTACTCTTTGATAACTTGTACAAAAGATAGATATCCAGTATTTACGCTTACTAGTACACATAGGACATGCACATTGTAATTTGCACATTCTTGGAATCAGACTATGAACTATA
Organism: Zancudomyces culisetae; assembly: GCA_001969505.1. NCBI lineage: Eukaryota > Fungi > Kickxellomycota > Harpellomycetes > Harpellales > Legeriomycetaceae > Zancudomyces > Zancudomyces culisetae. Next base: position 27,307 of record LSSK01001357.1, read on the forward strand.
CAGCAAGTTTCTCCCAGATTATTTGCCAAGAATGATTTACAAACTTACTGGGTAAGCAGACCTTGTTTTTAGTTGTGCCCATACGAACTATACTCTTAGCAAAGGTCATTTTGTAAACAAAACAAAAAAATATGAAATATACGTGTCTAGTCAAGTTATCCACCAGGAAGAAATGATGAAATACTCCGTGTAGTACCAGGTATCTAGCAAATGAGTTTTGCAAAGTGTCTGTTGCCAAGCTTTGGCGCTTTTAAAAAAGGATGTGTTTTTACAGTATATTTAAATACATAGCCTGTGATCTGTGAACGCTTTTTGCTCGCAGCATCCAACATATGTTTTGGTTTTCATTAAATATTTTCGGTCCTGTAACCCTTTATCTATTTAATAAAACCTTTTGGAGAAAAAAAAATATGGGTTGTGTATAGCCTGGAGCATTCTTGTGGCTATCTCTATATCTGTAGGCATACTTTGGCAGAAGAATATGCGTAGCTTTTTGTTAAATAGCGTGGTCAATGGGATTGATCCAGTTGTAAATATTTGAACATGTACGCTAGAGCGAGTTGTACTGTTCTGGAAGATGGTTATCGGGCATGTGATTTTCTGATCATCTAAGATGCACCATCCTCTTGCAGTGTAAATGCATCGGTTTTGAGATTTGATTGGAATGAGCTGCTCCAAACACTACCTAGGCTAATTCACAGCAGCCAAATATCCGTCAAGTTAGCCTCTTCATAGAACAATCAAAAAAAAAAAAAGTAAAAACCCTATTTTTCCCAACCACATCTCCAAAATATCTGGTATAGCACGCGCACTTTACTAATAACTAGGAGTGGATGGTTAATTATGAGGCAGCAGCCATCTGAGAATGTGAAAATTTTCCAGCATGGGCGTAGTAGGGTTTCTGGCAAATTATCATGAAACCTCATAATGCTGCATGGAATATGAAACAGCATTTATTCTTTCTTATTCTCTCCGCCCCACCAGACTCAAAAAATCACCCAGAAAGATATAAATTTATAGGCCAAAACGTTTCAGTAGAGCGAGATGCATTTGTTATTTCTAATCAAAAAACTGGTATCTTTTTCGATTTTCGTTTCCATTATTTTACCGAAATCAAGCGCATTAATCCAGATATCCTATTGGGTCGTTCTTGCTTATTAATAACAACAGCAATTTGCTCTGCAAATAATATCGCATTTTCGTTTGCATTTTTTTTTAATATTTCATTGCCTTTATCTGTAACTGCCAAAATAATTGCAGACAAGTTTAGCGGTTTCAAAATCACCATCATATTGAAGGGGGGAAAGATTGGTAATAAAATAAAAAAATATCACAGGTTGCTGATTAGAAAAAGTCAGAAAAAAAGCGCCCTATTCCTGTGATTTTTACTTAAAAGCATACCTGTTCATATTTAAATAAAAGATAAATTACACAAAAAACGTTAGAAAACTCTTTCTATCAATTTAATTAATTGTAACAGAAAATTCTAAAATATGGCTTCTCAACACCCAAGTGACGCTCCAAAAATAGCAAACCACGGAGTTTTGACTACCAGCAATGGAAACCCAGTCAGATATAACCAGACCTCCGCCACCGCCGGACCAAAAGGACCAGTGTAAGTTACTAACTTTAGATGCACACATTTATAGTTCATCTGTCGATACTATTTTCTACATCTTCAGATATACATATATACCCTACTTTTCTAAACCACTAGAAAAGAAAAAGGAAGACTAACACACCGTAAAATATAATACAAAAAATTAGACTTATCCAGGATTTCCATTTAATCGACAAACTCGCTCACTTTGATCGTGAGAGAATTCCAGAGCGTGTTGTTCATGCCAAGGGAGCAGGTGCACATGGTTATTTCGAGGTTACCCATGATATCACCAAATACACTGATGCCAAGTTCTTGAACAAGATTGGAAAGAGAACACCGGTATTCACTAGATTTTCAACCGTTGGTGGTGAAGCAGGTTCTGCAGATACTGCTCGTGACCCAAGAGGCTTTGCTGTCAAATTCTATACCGAAGAAGGTAACTGGGATATGGTTGGAAACAACACACCAGTCTTTTTTATTAGAGATGCGTTGAAGTTCCCTGATTTTATTCACACCCAAAAGAGAAACCCACAAACACACTTGCCAGATATGGATATGTTCTGGGACTTTTTGTCACTTGTACCAGAATCAGTTCACCAAGTCACAGTTCTCATGTCAGACCGTGGTATCCCCGACGGCTACAGACACATGAACGGTTACTCTGGACACACCCTTTCTCTTGTAAAGAACGATGGTTCATATGTCTGGGCAAAATGGCACTTTAAAACCGACCAAGGTATCAAGTGTTTCCATGCCCCAGAGGCCGCAAAGCTTGCCGGAGAAGATCCTAACTATGCAACAAGGGATCTATTCAATGCCATCGAGAGAGGCGACCACCCATCCTGGTCTGTGTATGTTCAAATTGTAAAACCAGAGGACGTAGAAAAGCTGGATTTCGATCTATTTGACATCACCAAGGTTCTTCCACACAAGGACTTCCCACTCATCCCAGTAGGAAAGATGGTCTTGAACCGTAACCCAGAAAATTACTTTGCAGAAGTCGAGCAATCTGCCTTTTCACCATCCCACATGGTTCCAGGTATCTCTGTCTCACCAGATCGTATGTTGCAAGGCCGTTTGTTCTCATACCCAGATACCCACAGACACCGCTTGGGTGTAAACTACACTCAAATACCAATCAACTCACCATTGAGCGCATCCAGCCACCAACGTGACGGTTACATGACCGTAAACGGAAATGGAGGTAAGCTTCCAAACTATGAACCAAACAGTTTTGGAGGACCTTACCAAAACAACCTCAGCGGAACCACATTCCCTGAGGCCGTCTCTGTGTCTGGAATCATCGGTAGCCACCCATATGTACTTTCAGATGTTGACTTCAGACAAGCTTGTTCACTCTACAACTTGATGAACGAAGGAGAAAAGAACCGTCTTGCCAGTAACATTGCTGACGGACTCCACCAAGCTAAGCTCTTTATTCAAAAACGCCAGGTGGCTGTCTTTGCACGTGTCAACAAGGATTACGGCCAACGTGTTGAAAGAGAGCTCAGAAAGAGAGGATCCCACATCTAATTTACTTTAATATTTGTTTTGTTTTATCTTTGCTTTCTGTTTCAAGTATTTTAGTTTTCTGGGCTTACTTATTGTATAAGATGAAGCTTTGAATGGTTGGAGATTATATTAAAGGTCGTTAACTAAAAAAGAATGTTACAATGATCAATTATTGGTTGTGAAAATATGTCCGAGTAAGGAGTATTGCAGTTTTTTGTCTTGTATAATGAACCGGAGATGGTAAATAGCTTTTTTACGAATCAATACAAGCTTTATTGCACTTGATAAGGTAGGAGATTGATGGTGCTATCTTTAGATATATAAGTCTTGGTTAGAAAAAGTATACTTTCACTTAATATCCTATATAAAACAAAAACAATTCAAAAAAGTAGCTATAAAATTATACATAAAAATTATATTTGAAATATATTATTTTTAAAACTTTTTAAAAAAGTGATATATTTTTAGAGAAGTACACCTCATCTAGAATTGAGTTAATACAACAATTATTATCAAATTATTAAAACTTTATTAATTACTTTCTAGATAACGTTTAATTATATATTTAATATAAGTTTTTATTACTAGGAATCTCGAATTAGTTTTTAGACTTTTTCTAATATCGAGAATATTTTATACTTTAGAATACTTTTATACAACATTTATATTTATAGTCATTTCAATATAAAAAGAAGGATTTAGTATCCAAAGAGGTAACGACACCAATCTTTTACTAAAATAAACACAGTATTATCTAAACAATATTTAAAGATTAAGTTATAATTAATAAGTATTAAATAATAGTTTAGCTAATAGTCTATTTTTAAA
>LSSK01000024.1:0-21016 GCA_001969505.1 Zancudomyces culisetae
GTAATAGTAATATTACTAGTACTAGTAATGGTGTTCTTTTCGGATCAGATAAATACGGTGGTAGTAATAACAACAGAGTTATTCAGGATATTTTCAAAAGTTTAACTAGGCAGGATATACTGACAGATGGAAACAATCCCACTCCACTTAGTAGTGCTGGTAGTAAGGCGTTGAGATTTAAAAGAAATGTTGAACGGCTTGAACAGCTTGATCCGGCTGGTGAATATGGAAATGTATTACAGGTTTTGCACCAACTTGGACAACAAAGTAATCACCACAACAACGATAATATTTACAACAATGGCAACAATAACGGGTATGATGGTGGTAATAGAGGACAGAATTATCAAAGAGATGTATATTTATATGAAAGACTTCCTAAATTCGACTTGATAAATGAACGAGAATTGATTCGTGAAGTGTTGTTTATTGCACAGGGAGTAGATGGTAAATACATTCGATGGGATAAGGACACAAACAGCTATATAGTGGATAATCAAGTTGAAGTATGTAAACCCACACTACATTTGCTAGATCGGTTATTGGAAGTAGGAGAACTTGTACACAAGATATCAGGATATATTGATACACGAAATCCAGGATTTGTACAACAAAGCTTTAGCCTAGGCTTAGCAGAAGAGTTGAAACAAGTAAGTGAATTGGCAGCACGGCTGGAGCTGCGACAAGCGGAAACAGCAAGGGATGAAGTGCCAGGACAAAGTTTGCGAGGATTGACATTGAGACGGTTATATGTAGAGTTGCAGGATGCAATGAGACGGTTGAGGATTATAGGATCGATTTTGGATGCAATTGTGGAAGAAGGAGAAGCAGGGGGGGAGCAAGAAGGAGGAATGATGTTATCAAAGATATATGCGTTTACGTTGAATGGGTCGCCAATAGTTCGACAAGTGGCACAGACGTTGTTGGCACAAGCGGCAAGGCCATACAATGCGATTCTCAGACAATGGGTGGTGGCAGGAGAGCTGGACGATCCATACTGCGAGTTTTTTGTGCGGGATGATGGGGGCGAGATAGATACAGAAGAGTTGTGGTTTAGTCGGTACCAAATCGAAGTGCGGAAGATTCCAGTATACATAACGAGTGATTTGACGCGCAAGATATTTATTATTGGCAAGTCGTTGAGTTTTCTTCGGGAAGCGTGTAAGGATACGCAGTGGGTTGCGGAGAATGAGGCGGCCAATGCGGCAGATTTGTTTGCGGATTTGACGAGCCCGGAGCAATTCAAGGAAGTAGTAGAGGTGGCGTATCGAACAGCTAGTGCGAGACTGATGCATGTAATGATTACACGACACAAGTTGATGGATCATATTGCCGCAATGAAACGGTATTTGTTGATGGAACAAGGTGATTTTGTATTGAGATTGGTAGAGTTTTTAGACTCTCAACCTTCTTCTTCTTCCTCATCATCATCGTCTTATTCTTCATCTACATTGTTTCATCATAATATTATGACGGCAGTTGAGGCAGCTATTCGATCTTCCAACGCATTATATGACAATCCAATATTTACTGATCGTATATCAGTACGTTTGCGGGCTGATTCTTCGTCACTATCATTTCCACTGACATATCATATTGACGAACCACTATCGTTTGTGATACCACAATCAACTGTTCTTAAATATAACGAATTGACTACATTTTTGTTGAGATTGAAAAAGTCAGAGTATAGTTTACTACAACTTTGGCAACTTAATTTGGTGGGAATAGCTAATCGTAAAGCTAATTCTGAAAATCGCTACTCGGCTGGGGATATGAAACAGATTAGATTAGCTTGTGGTGAAATGTTGCATTTTGTATTGCAATTGGAAAGGTATGTTTATATGAATCTTATTGAAGGAGCTTACCGAAAGTTTTTACATAAAGTTTATGATCATTCGACCATAATATCAAATACTAGTCTTGTTTGTAATGATAATATTAATTTTAACCAGCAACAACAACAACAACAACAACAACAAGATTGTGAATTGACTGATGATTCAAACACAAATGCTAATACAAATGCTAATACAAATGCTAATACAAATGCTAATACAAATGTTAATGCAAGTGCAAATATAAATATAAATACAAGTATACCTGGAAAGACAAATATGAAGATTAATCCAGATTTGGATTTGGACTTGTGGATAACTTTTCATGATTCGTATATTTCTGAGATTAGAAAATTCATGTTGTTATTACTCAAAGGACATTCAACTACAAGTAGTGGTAGTAGTGGTGGTGGTGGTGGTGATCGAATGGGAGAACCATCAAAGGGTATAAATACTAGGAATATGGTGTTTATAGACGATTTGTTGGAATGTATATCCCAGTTTACCACAATTTTATTATCACCAAGCGTAACGGATCCTGAAAATATAAAGAGAATTATTAATACATTTAAAACAAATGTACAACTAATGCTGAATATGTTTAGCGGAGGATATGATAATAATGATGGTAGTAATGGTAATGGTAATGGGGGAGGAGGAGGAGGAGGAGGAGGAGGGTTGTATTTTTTAAAGAGTTTGGCACTTTCATTTGATTTGAATCAGTTTTATACCCAGAATTTTTAGTAGTATTATCTAGTAACTCTTATTTTAATAAAACAAATAAACAAAACAACCTTTCTAGTCATCAAAAGAGAAAAACAACGACGCCGCATCTTGAAGTTGAGGGGTGAGGTGGGTTGGGTTAGGGTTAGGGTTGGGGTTGGGGGTGGGGTGATGGGGAGTAAATGAAAATGAATATATAAATGAAAATGTTTAAAGAGAGAGTATAATTAATTTAATTTAATTTAATGTATGTGTTTATGTATTTATTTTTGGGTCAAATATGATAAAAATGGGGCCAAAAATAAATAAACAAATATATAAAAAATTTTTTTTTTCTTTTCTTGGATGTTTAGTAGTTGTAGTTGTATCACTTATACTATACGTAATAAATAAAATACAACTATAAAGGGGAGAAAGAAAGAAAGAAAGAAAGGGAAAAAAAAAAGGACAAGAGAATGGATCCAAGCAAAAAGACAAGTAAATTTATAGATGAAATGGCCCTAGATAGTGGCAAAAAGGGAGGAGGATTGGAACAATTGGATAAAAAACTGGACCAAAAACTACGACTCAATCCAAAAGCTTCCGAATTTAAACCAATTGGATTAAGATCACAAGCACCAGCCTTTGTTCCTCGAGGGTTTGGAGTAGGAGCAACTATAAACAAAACCCAACCCCCACCACCTCCACCACCACCAGCAACTACACAACCAGTATCTATATCATTATCAATTAAACCATCTACAGCTCCTAACACAGCTTCTGATGCAAATTCAAATTCAAATCCAAATGAAGCTGCAACTGCAACTGCAACTGCAACTGCAACTGTGGAACCAAAAGTAGTACCAACACCAACTGTAACAGCAGTGCCAGCACCAAAAGCAGCAGCACCAGCACCAGCAACTACAAGTACACCACCTGCAGCATCAGCTCCAACTCCAGCATCAGCACCAGCTTCAACTTCGGCAGCAGTAGTGGTACCGGAAACACCACAACTTAGTACAGAAGAGGAAGAGCAGCTACTAAATGCGCATTTCAAGGAGCATTTCAATGTAATCTTTATTGGACACGTAGATGCAGGAAAGTCGACATTGGGAGGAAACATATTGTTTTTGACGGGAATGGTAGACAAGCGAACAATGGAAAAGTACGAGCGAGAAGCCAAGGATGCAGGAAGAGAAAGCTGGTACCTCAGTTGGGCACTGGATACAAATTCCGAAGAGCGAGCCAAGGGAAAGACGGTGGAATGTGGGCGAGCATTCTTTGAAACAGAAAAGCGACGATATACGATACTGGATGCACCAGGCCACAAGAACTTTGTGCCAAGTATGTTGGGAGGAGCGGCACAGGCCGATGTAGGAGTGTTGGTGATTAGTGCGCGACGAGGAGAGTTTGAAACCGGGTTTGATAGAGGCGGCCAGACACGAGAGCATGCTATTTTGGCAAAGACTAGTGGAGTGCGACAGCTGATTGTTGTTATAAACAAGATGGACGATCCTACTGTCCAATGGGACCAAGGTCGGTATGCTGATATTCTGGCCAAGCTGACACCGTTCCTCAGGACAGCTGGCTACAATCCCAAAACCGATTTGATCTTCCTTCCTGTCTCTGGATACACAGGCGCAAACGTTAAGGACCGCCTAGCTGCAGGTGTTGCTCCGTGGTATTCTGGACCTTCTCTTCTCGAGGTTCTTGATGGACTGACTGCAGTTGACCGTAAAGTCAATGCTCCATTGCGCATGCCGATTTCCGACAAGTTTAAGGATATGGGAACAGTGGTTGGCGGCAAAATCGAGTCTGGATTTGTCAAGATTGGCCAGAAACTGGTAATTATGCCCAACAAACGCAACTGTGAAGTGTCTGCAATCTTTGGCGAAGACGACGGTGAGATTGAGTCTGCCATTTGTGGTGACAATGTTCGTATTCGTCTGCGTGGCGTTGAGGAAGAAGACGTTAGCTTGGGCAATGTTTTGTCTGATCCCAAGAACCCTTGTAGTACTGCTGTTCATTTCGATGCCCAGCTCTTTATTCTCGATGCCAAAAACATCATTGCTCCCGGCTATACTTCTGTCCTCCACGTTCATAACCTAGTCGAAGAAGTCTCCATTGTCCGCTTTTTGCACTTGCTCGACAAGAAAAACCCTAATAAAAAATCCAGGGTTCCTCCTACCTTTGTCAAGCGTGGTCAGTCTTGTATTGCCACTCTTACCAGTAGTGCCAATGCCGATGCTTTTATTTCCAATTCTACCTCTACCTCTGCTTCTGCTCCTTCTTCTGCTCCTTCTTCCAACTCTACTAGTGCTAATTCTACTGGTGTTATTTGTGTCGAACGTTTCAAGGATTATCCTCAACTTGGTCGTTTTACTCTTCGTGATGAAGGTAAAACTATTGCCATTGGTAAAATCATTAAATTACATTAATTATCAATCATCTATTTCTCTTTTCTCTTTTTCAGTTATAAAAAAAAATTTTTTTACTTTTTTAAATATTCTCTTATTTTTACATTTTATTATATTACTTTGATCTATTATACTAAATAAATATTTACACATATATTAAAATATATATATAATATATTATAAACAATCATTAATATTAAAAGTGTTTAATAAAATGAGTTGCTTAAAACTAGATGGTATTTATATAGGAACGTAAGTACACAATTGAAATATTCAATATAATACCCCCCCTCCCTTTTCCACCCAAAAACTTTTTTATTTTATTTTTTTAATTCACAAACTAAAAATAAAAATAAATAATAAATAAAAAATAGTATCAACCATGAAGCTGATCGTACCTGGTTACTTGAACACAATATCAAACGAATAATTTCAGTTATCAATGGTTTTACTCCATCTTTTCCAACTGTAAAGTCTTGCCTATCTTTTATTTTAGTTTAATCAAAAGATACACTTTTAAAATTGTAAAACAATATATAAATACTTTTATCAATGTTAATATTAGGAATTCGAGTATCTAGTTCTTAATGTCGACGATTTACCTACAAGCGATATATTACAATACTTTCAACCTGCTAGTTTGTTTATAAACCAACAAACTTCAACTCCAACTCCAACTCAAAATGAAAATGGAAATGGAAATGGAAATGTATTGATTCATTGTGTTGCTGGAACTAGCAGATCTGTTACAATAGCCTTGGCTCACTACATGCGTACCCACAATTGTTCACCTCAAGCAGCATATTCTTGTTTGTTGAAATCCAATAATCTCGAACCAAGCACAACTACAACTACAACTACAGACATATCAGTATCATTGCCAGTATCAGTATCTATGCCAATGCCAAACGATGGGTTTATTTACCAACTTGATTTGTTTTATAAAATGGGTGTATCATTAACAAATATCAACTCTAATCAAATGTATCTTAATTATATTGCCTTGTTGGAAAAGACTCCAGAGTATTTCACTTCACATTTACTTTCACTATCTCTAGCACCTTTATCACAACAAAAAGATCAACAACAACAGCAGCAACATCAGCAGCAACAACAACAAGAACAGCAAATGATTTGTAGATTACGTTGCAAGTCTTGTAGAAAATTGATTCTATCATATCCAAATCCTAAAATCCCAAATCTCTCAATCCACCCACCCCATCCAAAACCTTCATCCTCTTGCACCAGTATCATTCTTGATCAACCTCCTTCCTGGCTACCTTTATCCTCCGAAACTTCTGGAAAATTACTCTGTCCCCACTGTTCCTTTAAACTTGGTCAGTTCAGTTGGGCTGGTTGTAGATGCAGCTGTGGGTCTTGGTTAACTCCCTCTTTTCAACTCCATAAATCTAAAATCGATTTTTAATATCAACATCAATACCATTTATCATTTATCATTTATCCTTTATCCTTTATTCACTTTTATCTTGATCTGTTTATATTCATCAACTTGTTTATTTGTATATTATTCCTTTTGATAATAACTAAATCCAAAAATTACACTACAACAAAGAAAAAAAAGTATCGTTTGTTTCTACTCTTTTTCTTTTTTTTCTTTTTTTTCTTTTTTTTTCTCTCCATTTCTCTACCATTCTTTTTAAACAAAATAAAATATAAAATAATCTAAACAAGAATCAACATGATCAACACTATAATCAATACCAAAAGTATTCCAATCATTTTTAGCGGATGGTTTTCCGAACTCCGATTCAAAAACTCCCCTACTTTACTCCTCGCCCGACGAATCCGCTCCTGCGCATTATCCACCAACCCATCCATCTCCCCCAACAACTCATTGTGATCCCCCAGCTCTACATTCATCACCTGTGCAATCCCCCGTAAATTACGCACCGTCCCCATCACCGAATCCAACTGTTGGTCTTGCTGCTCCATTATTAACTGATGTTGCATCACCCCTACTTGGTCGCCGTTTTCGTTATTGTACCCATATCGTGTAATGCTCTCTCTTGTATCTTGACTTTGTATTTCTATCCTCTATTTATTTTTTTTCAACGTATTTTATTTTATATTCACCAACCTTTGTATAATTATTATTATTAGCATACTAGTTGTTTATTTACCTGACTCTTGTCATCAAATATCCGCATTCTCTCCATATAGCTCTAATAATATTTAAAATATCCAAAAGTGTATTTACTCCTCTCCTACATCCTATATACAATCCTCATATATATTTTTTCAATCTAGCTTTTTTCATGTTTTTTTTCTTTTCTTTTCTTTTCTTTTCTTACCTCTAGCTTATCCCTAGTTCCTGATACAAACTTTTCTCTCTGCTTTAAGCTCTGTTTATTCAATCCATACTTTTCCGGCTGTTTCTTTGCCACCTGTATTTTAAATATCCAACTTTTTATATTACCAATTCCCAAACCCCAGTTCAACGTTTCACTCTGACTCTCACTATCACTATCACTCACTTGAATATACATTATTAAAATATTAGGGTAACCAAGAATAGATACTTATCTATTGTACTTTGTAAATCTATCAAGTCTTGTTTAACCGAATCATATATTTGACTAAATTCTTCCTTTAAATATACCAATTCACTCCCCAACTGCTGAACTCCTTGGCTGCCCCTTGCCCGCCGTTTCTTTTCCCACTGCGCCATGATTTCCCCTGCCTGCTCCATCGCTTGTTCCACATCCCTTTATTTATTTTTTTTACAACACTTTTCATTAATTCACATTCATTTGCTCTTTATATATTTTTCATTCTTTTCCAGTGTCAAAATGCAAATATATATATATATATGTATATCGACATTGTTAATAGGTAAATTTGTACTTTGTTTGGCTTACTCTTTTACTATAATGAACGGATCCGTTGACATTTTATTTTACTTTATTTGTCCTTGTATTTGTGAAATGTTGGTCTTTGCTTCTTTTTTTAAAAAAAAACGAAAAGAAAAAAAAAATAGTCTTATTCTATTTATTTTGATGAACTTGCTTTTAGACTTTTCAATATTTTGTAATCTTTGTGATATTGGCTGTTATATTTCAATGTTACTTTATTTCTCACTATTTTATATTATTTCATTTCATTTTTTGGTATTTTTAGTATTTTAGTACCAAATTTCAATATATCTGGAACTGTCAGCCTTTTCCTGTAACCAAAAAAAATGAAAAATACTAAAAGAATCCCCCCCTGTCATCCTATCCGACATCTTTTTATTCTTATACCATCCTTTTTTCATATTCTAGTTACCCCGCTAAATCTCATTTTTGGTATTTACTTTTGTATATTCATATTTCATACTTTACAAAAAAAAAATGAAGTGATCCCATTGTTTTTCAAAATGTCCACTCTCCTCCCAAGATACAAACTATAAAAAATAACAATTCAAACTTCATGCAATAACCCTATACTACTTCATTTAATTTCCTCAAACTGGTGGTGTCCACTTTCCTTCATATGCGCATTGGCATCTTTCTCTCCGTATAATATCTTGTTACATATCGAACATCGTATTTTAAACCCAGCCGTATCTGTATATCCAAAATCATTTTGTATCAACTTTGCCAATTCAGCAACTAGTTGATGAACACGGTCTATTCCTGTAATGTCAAATACTGTTTTCTGTTGTGCCAATGCCATAGTATTACTAGTTACTCCAAATCCACTAATATTGGCTCCCACCACACTGCTGCCTTGTTTACGAATCAATTTGGCCGAGCTCATTGGCTCAACCACAATTGTGTCATAATGAATCCCGCTATACAACACATACGCCCGTTTTTTGTACTGCTTACCCTCGCCAAACCTATCCATTCGCAAAGTCTTTATATCGATAGATACCATCTCCATCTCGAAATAGCTGCTAAAAATACTTAGCTCTATTGCTCCTCCCCAACTTGTAGCCCGAGTTATCCATTCGCAATACTTGGCTGGTGGTGATCCTAATACCACTTCGGTATAAATGGCCGGATTCTTTTGTATTTCGCTTACTACAATTTGTCGCATATCCAAGTAGTAATCCTGCACACCATATATTATAAAACTTATCGCCCTAAACAAACAGCTATTGTCGTCCAACATTTCTTCTCGCTTCATCTGCATCTTTCCAACGGAATCTTCGACCCTGTACTCCTTTCCTTTATTTCCTTTAGTCTTTTCATTTTGCTCCTGTTCATTTTTGATTTCTTCCATTGTAGCAATATTCCCCCTCCTAGCGCTACCGCTACCACTACCACTACCGCTACCACTGCTATGCTGCTTTTTACTCAATTTTTCAGGCTTACTTTTATGTACCTCTTCTGGCTCTGCATCCAAAACTATTGGCGAAACCGTTAGCACTTCATTATCCCTTAATCCTAAATGTGCTAATTTGACTCCTTCGTTCGTTGGGTTGATGGTTTTCGGTGGGTATCCGCTTTTCACCAATATATTATTGGGTTGGATATTGGCCTTTTCTGATATATATTTACATAGATCCCCAAAGCTGCTTTCTAGAGTTAAATTCTCGTCTCCTACGTTTGCTGTCCCTTGACTCGTTCTGACCCTAAACTTCATTTTAATTTTCCTTTTTTGATTTTGGTGCACTTGCTACTAATACATTGATGCTTCCTGCTACGAATTTGAACCGTATTTTTATTAATTATACGCCACTACCCTACAACATTTATTAAAAAAATGTATATGACTTTTTTTTCAGCCACCGATTACGCTTGTATACGTAAACCATCCCTATTTTCCACCTCCCTCTTCCTTCTTCCCTATTTCCACTTCCTTCTTCCCCGCATACACGCATACATTCGTTAATAAATCCTGCTGATTTTTGTTGCATTCTTTCATTTTTATCTCCGCCACCAACCATTTGTCAAATCTTCAGGATTTAAATTCTTGCTCATTACATATTTTCAGCTTGCGATAAAAAAACAAAAATATGTGCAAGTGTCAAAAGCTGGATTTTCCCTTGTCCAATGGAAATCCTTCAAATGTTTTGAAAAGGATTGACTTTTTTTTTTGTAGCCGTTTTTGTGTAAATTCAAACAGTATGTTGCGTAGTACTACCAAGAACCAGCCATCCTAAATTACACGCACCAGTACATACGCCAAGTCACAGCTACTCCCATACTCTTAGCTTGGGTTTAGTACTGGTATACTCATCTCATAATCGTTTTGTTCTCGCGTTAAGGGTTTAGCAAGCACACCATTCTTAGTTTCCTTCCATTTTCCTGAATACACCATGTTATAAAAGAAACACAAGGAAGAGTTCATTTCCACTCAGCTATTTTATTATCATTTCATTTACTGCTTTCTTTCTTCCGCATAGAATACACCCCCTTCTTTACATGAAACTATCCTCAAACATCTCTAACCAAGCATTTACACTCATTGTATTTTTGTATACTTGCACCACCATTCAAACTATCCGTTCATAATCCCCCCCTCATATTTTGCAACAAATTACGTAATTTAGTGTTATCGCTGAAAATCAATGGACTGCAATAAAAATAGCAAATCTATCCGAAATTTTCACCATGATTAGAATTTTTTTTTCACATGTATAAGAAAAGAGTTTGTTCGTGTAGCTAAACCTGTTATCGATAACCGATAAGCTATATTCAACCCATTTACAATTAGAACCATTATACAATCATAATAAGCACTCCCATCTGACTTTTTTTTTTAGTCATGTGTCATTCATCGATAATCAATTCTTTATTCGTCATTCGTCTACTATGTGCTCCCGTTTCTAGGTTCCCGATACACAACAAATTGTTTGGAATAAACTTTATTTTGCCATTTTTTATTTTTTTTCGGTTAGAATCTTGATAAGATCTTTCATCTCGGAAATACTACTGGTTCACAGTTAACTGTGGATATACCCAGCTTTTTAATCAAGTGACTTTTTTTTGAAGCACAAAGCCTATTTTGCTTGCTTCAATCTTTGCGCTAATTATCCCAGAATAAACACACCACAAATCATAGAATGTAAACAAACAAAGCAAGAAATAAAGTTGGTGGCAATCACATAGCTAGGTTACTTTTGTAGGGGGTGAACCGAAGCAATAAAAATACTAAAGATATTATACTAGAAGATACTCTATCTCGACGCTCCACATCGATAACATCATGATTCTAGGGCAAACAAGTGAATCCCCTTTATTTTTTTTGATCTGGATATGCAGCTACCACTTTTGTTCTCCGTTTTTGGATCTCAATCACACCTAATGGCTCAAGAGACTTTCAGGAAAAGCCAATTGAGCAAATTATATGTATGCCATTTGCAAAACATCGATAGAGGCTCGTACAACTAACACTCATAATGATAATAAATGTCGTTTGTTTTATACTAACTCCTGTTTTATTGGGCAATCTACCACTAAGAGTCAAGTATTCCCGTTTGCCTAAACTAAAAACCATTTTGCATTCATTATTATTGAAATAATAATTGCGCCATTCCCCTTATTTGGTCCAAATTCTGTACTGCAATAAAAACTCTGAATAAATCCGTAGCGACAAGAGTGAACCAAGTTTATTTTTTTCCCGGAACAGAGAGAACAGTGCGTTGAACACTGATACTATACTGAATCCGAGGATAGGATACATCATATCATGTGTGTACCAAACCATTCAATGTTATTGCCTATATTTGCAAATTATTGATTAGCTAAAGTTAAAACAAAATGACACACACAACATGTCATATCCTCTTTATTAATGAATGCTAATTAGAAATAAGGCTTTGCGTAGTTTTATACACTAATAACTCTGGTATCATATCGATATCCCGTGTTTTTGCAAAATTCGTATCTAATCCTATTTTTTTAAGTGGAATTAGAGATATACAACAATCACATTATTTAATGTGGATTTGCATTGAACTTTTGGTATTATTTTTATCAATCTTGATACAAGCAATTATCGATATGCTTGTACACCACAAGCTACTTTCAACTAAACAAAAGAGTTGAGATTGTAAGAGATATACAAAAAAAAAAAGTCGGAATGGGTGTATTTAATATTCTATTCACAATCAAATGGCAATGATGTTAATACATTTTTATCGGGTATACCAATTCTGTTTATGGACCATCAAACAAGGAGGAATGATCAATTATTAGTAATGGTGCACAGCCAAGTCGTTGTGATGCTTATAATCGGGTAGACTATTATAGCATTACTAATATACTGTTGTATATTATCGACCACTCGTATTTTCAAACAAACTTTCAATCTATACACTTTTTACCTATGGCCGCCTGTTATGATGAAGATAAAAATAATAAACTTGAGTGGTATTTACACCCAAAGTCACCATTACGGGGAGTTTTTTTTTTTGCTCTTAACAGTGTTAGCATGTTCATGTGGATGTCATGTATATGTGCGTGCTTTTTTCTTCCGCTTTTTTTATGTAATTTGTGCTATTTTAAACCCTTCAAGAAATGTATTGGCCCAAAACGGCCATCGATAACACAATTTTTTTTTTCAATCTCTGATAAAATACCAAAAGTGCAGTGTTTGCAAATATGGGATGAATGTAACATTGCTACATTTATAATGTCATACTTACCTAAGCGCGCTCCTCTTCCTCATCCTCATCCTCCACATCCTCTTGCTCTTGCTCTAATATTTACAAATTCGCAAAATTGATTCTAATCAAGCAGCTTATCTGTTAACAACATCATAAGTCGTTGATATATTTTTTTTTCTCCATTCCGAAATGTATGATAGAATCCAAAATAAAAAAGTATTGGTGGTATCGTTATAAGTTTCGTAAAAAAAGAAATATTCTATATGTAAGAAAATGTATGTTGCATTGATAAGAATGAGTGTTTTATATTGCGGGAAATGGTAAAAGCAATAATAACGATGTTGATGGCCTTGATCTAAAATGATAATAGAGTTAGCGGTGTAACCATTGGAGCACTAATTCCGACTTGAACAGCTAGCCCTTTTTTTTTGCTTCACACTTATTTGCTCCTTGTAGGACATTGCTCATTTATTGTTTCCAGTCTTGCTGAAATGGGAAAGAACAAAGAAGGGAAAAAGAGAAAAGGGGGAATGAGTGTAAGGGGAAATCTCGAAAAAAAATGGTGACTCCCCCACCAAACCTCTGACAAAAATCTGCTAACTTGATAAATGATTCAGTAGCCCATGTTAATTTTTCATGCTTTTCCGATTTTCATACTCATCCAAAACTGACATTACGACCAATGTGAAAATCGAACAGAATTTACAAGTCGATATATTTTATAACAATGATTATGCAAGCAGAGATTAGTCAATAATATGCTACGCTTTTGAAAAGACATTAAACATAGGCTACAATTCAACCATTTTAGGTTTGATAAATGGAGCAGGAAAAAATAAAGCAGGAAAAGTAATAGTGTTACTAAACATTTATCCATCGATTACCTATATGTGCTTTAAAAAGCAGTTTAAGAAAAATAATGCTGAACCCGTTTAAACATTCAAAAAAAAAATTAGTACCTGGTATTGTAAAGAGATCCAAAATTAATATAAATACCTAAAGAAGTTTAGGAAATAATTCAATCAAAAAGCAATAATAATTCCTTCGACCTTTTCTTGACCAAAGTAACAAGAACAAAAAGATCAAACAGAAAAACAAGTAATAATACACAAGAAATGAGTGAACAACATTTGGATGATTTTGTCCCAGCCCCAGTAATAGTTCTTGAGCCAACTGTCGTCGAGTCACGTATACAAAACATTTACAAGACTCTCGTTGAGCGTGATGGAGATCAAAAAGAATACCTCGAGGCTGTTTATGAAGTATTGGATGCCTTGAAGCCAGTATTTTTGAAGGATGAGAAATATATTGAAGCATTTGAAAGACTTATTGAGCCTGAGCGTCAAATAATTTTCAGAGTTCCATGGGTCGACGACCAAGGAAAACAAAGAATAAACCGTGGATACCGTGTCCAAATGTCATCTGCACTTGGACCATACAAAGGAGGTCTTCGTTTCCATCCTACAGTAAATCTATCAGTAATAAAGTTTTTGGCTTTTGAACAAACCTTCAAAAACTCATTGACCTCATTGATGATGGGTGCAGGAAAGGGAGGATCAGATTTCGATCCTAGAGGAAAGTCACACAATGAAGTCCAGCGATTCTGCCAGAGTTTCATGACTGAATTGTTCAAGTACATTGGTCCTGATACTGATGTTCCAGCAGGAGATATCAACGTAGGTGCTCGTGAGATTGGATTCTTGTTTGGTCAGTACAAGAGATTGACAGGAAACTTTACAGGTACATTGACAGGAAAGGACACAAAGTGGGGAGGTTCATTGATCAGACCTGAAGCCACAGGTTATGGATGTGTCTACTTTGCACTCAACTACCTCAAATTCAGAAACTTGGACTTTGCGGGAATGAAATGTCTTGTTTCAGGTTCCGGTAACGTAGCACAATACACCGCGGAAAAACTGTTGGAATATGGAGCAACTGTATTGACTGTTTCGGATTCTAGCGGTTACGTTTTGGAACCAGCTGGTTTCACTAGAAAGAACCTGGATGATATCATGCATTTGAAGAACATTGTTAGAGGTCCACTTATTAAGTACCTGGAATACTCCAGCACAGCCCAATTCTTCCCCAATGAGAAGCCATGGGGCGTAAAGGCTGACTTGGCATTCCCAAGTGCTACACAAAATGAAATTGACGGAGATGACGCAGAAAAGATGGTTGCCAACGGTGTATTGGGAGTCTTTGAAGGTGCAAACATGCCTTCAACCCCTGAAGCCATTCTTGCGTATAGAAAGGCCAAGATGATGTTTGGTCCAGCCAAGGCTGCAAATGCAGGAGGTGTTGCTGTTTCCGGATTGGAAATGGCCCAAAACTCCCAACGCCAACAATGGGCACGTGAAATGGTCGACGAGCGCTTGTCCACAATTATGAAAGATATCTTTGAAAGTAGTTTGAAGGCTGCCCGTGACTATGGTCTGGGAGATGACATTCAAGCTGGTGCCAACATTGCTGGTTTCTTGAAGGTAGCTGACGCCATGATTGAACAAGGAATTGTATAAGCCTGTTTACAATGTTACTTTGGCTTTTTCGTAGCTTTTTACCATTCCAGCTGTATTTTTTTTATTTAGTCTATTAAAAGAATTGGTAGTGTAATTCTGGTCATAAATAATCCTTGATGTAATTACTACGGCATTTTCCAACCAATAAATATCTACATCTACATCTATATCTACATCGCATTTACATCAATTTCAACGTTAACGACGGCATGGTGATAGTTGCGCCCATAACAGGACAGTGCGTTAACGTAGTTTAGGGGCTTGAGTAAAGGAACATCTACAACTAAAACTATCCGAGGTAAGTAATAAACAGCTAAACTCTACTTGGACAAGTTCACACCAGCTATGATAGCTGAAAACAATTTCAATCCGAGTTTGGATCAGATTCAAATACCCGAATCTGATAGTAATAATAAAAGAGATAAGTCCCTAAAACCTTGGACTGAGTAGAGAGTAGTTATGTATACTTAACAAGATTAAGATTTTAGGTTCGGTATCACAGGAAAGTGCAGCTTGTACAGGAGGAAATAGTCACAATGAAAGAGTCCGGTCCAGAGTCAGAGCCAAGCCGTAAGCTCTAGGGCCGACTGTGTTATGACTCTGGGTGTACAGCCTGCAGGTAGAGAGACATGCTGGTTGTTTCCTACCCAGTAGGGGTAGATGAGAACGCTCCGATAGTCCTGAGGGAACGTTCTACAAGTCGTTTCGGATGTCTAAAAGACCACACAACGCATCCGTTATTAGCCATATGGTTTGTAGCCTAACTACTTGACGCAACGCCGAAAGCTAGGGATCCGGAGCTGGAGTAGTGATCCAGTTTCGGGTCACCTAGACAGGTATGCTGACCCTAGAGGGTCAGGGAGGATTTATTTTTGGATAGTTAGTTACCTTTTCTACTCGCTTTTTTTTTCCTGGTGAGCAGCCACCGGGCTTTTCTTGTATTAGTTTTTACTGATGCTAATAATAAATAAATGGATCTAAAAGAAAATGATGATAGTTGCGACCCCACTCCTCACTCTCCTCTCCTCACTCTCCTCATACCAAGACTTTTTAATGATTTTCTCTTATTTTTCGGTTTTAGTGTTTTTGTTTGTTTGAGATTTGAATTCTATTGCTTACTAAAATTGGAAATCCACATATAAATACTGTTTGTTTTTGGGGGAAAGTTTAGGAGTGGATGAGAATGAAGCCAATGAAATTGAAAGAAAGAAAAAGTTAAACAATGCATGCGAGTTCCGCAGCAAACCCGCAACAAAAGCATTCGCCATACCTACCCAAAAAATGACTGCGGAAAAAAATCATTTAATGGCTTGCTCTAGTCAATCAATTAGATAAATGAGAAAACTAACAAATTTTCAAATATTCGCACAAATGCTGAGTTGATTCGGGGGAATAAGGGAGAAGGGAGAGGAAAAACTTTTAAACTCAAAACAAAGGATTAAAGATATCTTATATCCTGTTATAGCTTGTAAAATAAAATTAGAAGATTCAGAGATTATAAAAGGGAAATAAAAAGCCATCGGGGTAGAGACAGGAAACATTCCTTGTATATATCAAAAATAACGAGTTTACAAGCAAACTTTGCGAGGTAAAAAAAAGAGACAATTGTTCTTGTTGAGAAGGTGGTAATTTGAAAGTGAGAGTTTTACAAAAAGAAGGCGGGAACAGCTGCGGAAGAAATACAAAAAATTCAAAAAGTAGCAAAAAAAAAATGGTTGGAAAATTTGATTCAAAAGATTTTATCAAGGTATACTTGTCGAACCAGAGCAAGGAAAAGCTGGGCGTTGATAGTAAAGAGTATCTGGAAGGGATTCTAGGCGAAACATACAAAACTGAGGAGGGTCTTGAAGAATTCAGAGAGGCTGCAGAGCCATTTTTTTCGGAGGCTGGGCTTAGTGAACAGGAGCTAGACTCGCTTATTGAGAAGTTGGGAGCTATGGTAGTCAAATCCGAAAAAAATGTTAAAAAGGCGGGCACAAAACTACCAATCGAGGCAATTCAAAGAATTCCCGTGGAGAAGGCTCCAGTTAGCAACAAAGATTTGACTCCTGTGGAGATGAGCCCCAGTAATTCTACCAAGGGGGTAGACAAGGACAAAAAAGCGAAACAAAAGGAGAGTTCTCCTAAGGAAGAGAATGATATTTCTGGACCAGTGATTCAAGCATTTTCACAGGTTTCAAGATTCCACACAGAAACCTTGGTTACAAATCTGAATGAAATAAATCTCAAGGATGTCAACCTAATTGTCAATGACGTACCACTGCTGGTTGATGCACATTTGCAATTGAAAGAGGGTGTGCATTATGGGTTTATAGGAAGGAATGGGCTTGGAAAATCAACTTTATTGACTTGTATGGCCAACAAAACGCTTATTGGACTTCCGGAAAACATAAGAATTCAGTATGTAGAGCAACTGGAGGTTCTTGATACGCAAAAAACGGTCCTGGAAACAGTATTGGAAGCAGATGAACAAAGAACCAAGATTCTAAAGGTGATTCACTCGATAGAACCTATTTTGAGTAAGCCCAAAGAGTTAAAAGAGAGGATAGACGAATACATTCATCAAAAGGCAAAAGATGATACTTTTTTAAAACAGAAAATAGCAAACCATAGAAGTAGAAAGCGAGGACTCTATGCCAGAAAAGTGGCATTGGATGCGGAGATCAATGCGGAGAAATATACTACAGAGAAGTATTATGGAGTTGAAGGCGAGGGTGAGGGAATCAAGACCGATTCAGAAGTAGCGTCGGCTATTTTGGCAGAGTTATATGAAGAGCTCGAGCTGACAGGGTCTGATAAGGCAGAAAGTAAGGCCATGGAGGTGTTGATAGAGTTAGGTTTTACAAAAGAGGAAACGGAGGAGCCGGTCAGCAAATTCTCAGGAGGGTGGCGGATGAGAGTCGTACTCGCCAAGGCCATGTTTATGGAGCCAGACGTGTTGCTTATGGATGAACCTACCAACCATTTGGACATGCTTTCTATTGTTTGGCTAACGGAATATGTTAAATCGTTGGATGGAGTGACAGTAGTGGTAGTATCACACGACCGAGAGTTTCTTAACCAAGTGAGTCAGGAGATTATGCTGATTAAGGACCTCCAGTTGAAGTACTACTCAGGAAACTACGATGGATATCTGAAAATTATTGATGACTTGAAAAAGAAAAAACTACATCAAATAGATAGTATCGAAAGGAAAAAAAAGCATATAAATGAATCCATACAAAAGGGACTGGCACATGTGCGCTCAACAGGCGATGACAAAAGGCTTGGAATGATTGCATCGAGAAAAAAGAAGCTAGATCGATTGGGGGCAGAAAAGACAGAGGATGGGCGACGGTTCAAAGTCAGTTACTATGCTGGGTATCATTTTACGAGCAGAGCTCAGGTGGAGCTGGAAAGAGAGGATAAAGATGTGGTAATGAAGATACCAGAGCCTGAACCGTTGAGACAGGCAGGACCACTTATTAGACTGTTTGATTTGAGTTTTAGTTATACAGATAAGCAGCATATGGTTATAAAAAACGTGAGTTTAGATATAGAAATGGGTGATCGGATAGCCATTCTGGGTCCTAATGGAACGGGAAAATCCACACTGATTAACCTGATGAAAGAAAACCTTACACCCAACTGTGGTGGGAGAATCGAGACCCACCCGCGGGTCAAAATCGGCCACTTTGACCAACACTTTGTTGACAGGTACTCGCAGGTTAAGATATCAGCGCTCCAGTATATGCTTGAGAGCTATCCATCTAAATTCAGCGAACAATCGGCCAGATCTTATCTTGGATCTTTTGGTCTTCCGGGAGATGTCGCAGCTAGGCAGCCCGTTTCAACACTTAGTGGAGGGCAGCGTGCACGGTTAGCATTGAGTGTTGTTTTGGTTGATGCTCCAAACCTGCTACTGCTGGATGAAATCACCAACCATTTGGACATGAAGACAATCAGTGGTTTGATTGAGGCCCTGAAAGAGTATCCAGGCGCGATTGTTCTGGTTAGTCACGACCAGTACTTTGTCAGCCAGCTAGCACACAATTATTATTTGATAGACAAGGGCTATTTGAAGGTTTGGGACGGGGATGTCAAGACATATATTTCCAAATATTTGAAGATTTAGCTTTTCCCATTAATCTTTTTATATTTTATGTTTGTATCTGTATTAAGGAAAAGCTTTGTTAATATCCAACACTGTTTTTTTTTTTTTAGAATTATCGTGTAGTTTTGGATATTTGGTGAATGGACATCTTTATTATTATTGTTATTATATTCCCTCCTTGCATTCCGTTGATAACCCAGTACATTTGACTCTTGGGAAACCCCAAGAGTTTTTGGGCAAACAACCAAA
The DNA here is from genome assembly GCA_001969505.1 of Zancudomyces culisetae. NCBI lineage: Eukaryota > Fungi > Kickxellomycota > Harpellomycetes > Harpellales > Legeriomycetaceae > Zancudomyces > Zancudomyces culisetae. Next base: position 19,374 of record LSSK01000024.1, read on the forward strand.
CAAACAAACTAATAAAAAACCCTTTTACTCCTCCCCTCCCAATAAACACACACAAAAACATACACCTTCACATATATATATTATATAAATGTTCAGCTTAAGGCTACCAGCAATAGTACTACAAATATTATAATCAACATTGTCATCAGCAAACACTTGTTCTTCAATGCCTTCCGTTGATTTTCGCTAGCTATCCTTAGCTCTGAAACAGCTCGCTCCGCATTCACATTGGTGTTGGAAACATTTGTCTCAATATTATCCAACAACGATTGCTGTTCAACCACAATTGTTCCAAGATCCCTGAAAATTTCGTTTAATTCCACGATCCCTCGCTCTATATCCACTATTTCCTGCTCTCTTTCTTGAATTAGTATTTCGTTAAAATTAATACTATTTTCCATCACAGTGCTTACCGCATTTGTTGTACCTACAAACGCTTGTATTTGCTGCTGCTGTTGTTGTTGTTGCTGTAATTGCTCTTCTTCACCCCGAACTTGGTCCTCAATGTAACTGCTACCCCTTTGGTTCTGTTGTTGCCTCTGTTTTGCTTCTTCTACTGCTACTTTGCTGCTCTCCACTACCTGCTGCGCCCTTATTTTTTCCATTTTTTGTGCCTTTTGGAATTCGGATATTGTCTTTGCCAAATCCCTTGCCAGTTTTTGTTGTTCTAGATTTCTTGCTCGGCTCTTTTGAGCATCATTCTTTTGGTATTTCGCCAAGTCTCTGAGACCTTCATTTATCTCTCTAAACATATCTGCTGCCCTATCCGAATCCCGCTGGATATTGTTACGCAGCTGTCGTGTATCCCGCTTACTACCAAGTTTGTCGACATTGTTTTTGAATCTACTCACTATCGAATTTATCTGGTGGATTTTACCCGAAATCTGTGTAACCAGCCCCCTGTATTCTCCCTCCTCGTCTATTTGTTAGTCAATTAATACTAGGCTTTAAAGTAGTTCATTTTAGAAACAAGTGTGGTCCTCGTACCCTACAAATACAGTACCTAGACAATGTTTGGCAGAGACACTCGTGTATCCAATAAAAGACGCTTACCTGAAGCCACCACATTTTCTAAAGGAGTATAATCGCTATTTAGATAATTATTAAATGACATTATCCGATTATCTCTGTTTATGTATTTTTTATATCAATTTCCTATTCCTCTTGCAACTTTATCCTCAGATGATTTTCACCTTTGTTCTAAATCTATTTAAACTCTTTATATTTCAACTATTTAAAAGCCAGTTTTCGTTTTAATTGGAAAATAAACGCATTTGTGTTTTAAAATTGCTATTACCCAAAAGCTCGCTTAGTGTTAATGCTGAGAAATAATTTAAAAGCAAATTATGAGACACCTTCTAAGTGATTGGTCCAAACTATTGACGAATAGAAACCCAAAGAAAATTATTGCCCTCTTTCCTCCTCCCACCTTCTCCCCAAGCCCGACATCAAATGCCAAAGTGGGAGCGCGGGCTTGTGAAAATATAACATACAAACGCCACGAATAGCTAGAAATTTTAATGGTGAGTCAACAACGAATGTCATAATCCTTGAACTGGCTCACCGCCATTCATAATCACAGAAAATATGATTTTTACAGAGCAGAGCAGAGCGTGATACAGTTGGCTAAGATTAAGCTGCAT
>LSSK01000024.1:21542-40079 GCA_001969505.1 Zancudomyces culisetae
CTTTATTTTTCCAGTTCGTACATAAACTAACTTCAGAAAATAGAGGATGGATCAAGAAGAATGAAAATAGATAAATAAATAAAATATTCGGTTATACCAACATCTTAACCTATTTACTAAATTTCGCAATTAATTCCTCAGTATAGCCCCAAAGATCCACACAAAGTGCAGGATTATTACCCTCAACTTTACACGTTGCTTCATGTTCATGTTCAAAATATTTACCCGTCGCTCCCTCAAGGTCGGGGGAAAGAGCAACTTTTACAGATGTTAAGGAACCAGCAGCAGGAGTAAGAAGCAAGAGAGAAAGAATATGTTGTACTACTGAGCTTTTAGTAATCTCAAGGTGTCTAGCCAAGTTGGTGTTCACAATTCCAGGATGAACAGCGTTAACAGTCACTCCAGTACCTTGTAGTCTTTTGGCCAACTCGGTGGTAAACATCACGTTTGCAAGTTTGCTTAAACCATATTGGGTCACTTTGTTATACTTTGAACTGTCAAGTATCAACGATTTTTCGTAATTGGACCGGAATTGTGCCGTAGATGCCAAAACAACGATCCGTGCGCGTTTTGCAGCTTTGATTTCCTCCAGCAACCCACTTGTCAGCATAAAATGACCCACATGATTGGTACCAACCTGCATTTCCAATCCGTCTTCAGTGGTCATATATGGACACATCATCACACCAGCATTGTTTACCAGAAGATTCAGCTTGCTGTATTCTGCCTTGAAGGAGTCAACGAATTTCTTAATCGAATCAAAGGACGATAAATTCAACTCCATAAATCTGAAATTGTCCAGGCCTGTTTCACCTCTCAACGATATAATGGCTTTGTCTGCAAGCTTGTGATTTCTACAGGCCATAATGACCTGGTAGCCAGCAAGACCCAAAGCCTTGGCAGTTTCATATCCAACCCCACTATTGGCACCCGTAACCACTGCAACTAGTTTTTCGTTTTGTTGAGCCGATAGCTTTGTGTTTGCCTTGAAGTCTGAAACGTACTTATTGAGTTTAAATTGTGTTGCATTCCTACCAAAGTTAAACTTTGAGAGAACTGTGTAGGAAAATTCCAACAGTGTCAAAATTGGCCCAGCGTGTCTTTCAATTCCTGCGTTGACAAAGAGCGAATAGACTACACCCTTTACTCTGTTGGTGGCTTTTTCCAATAACTGCATCTCGTGTGTCTTTTTTCTTATCGGCTTTCTATTTTGGGTAAGATTAACGTTTTTAAGAAAACCCACTTTTGTTTAGCTTTTTTTTAACGAGATTCTAGTTCGAGTATGCAGGAGAAAATTTTCATGTTCAAGCGCCTGGTTTCTTTAAAAAATGAAAAATCGATGCTCTTCAAACTTGCTTCAACATGTATTAGAGCGCGTGAATTGGTTATTTAAGGATCTGGGCAACTGTTTTCGTTCATTTTATTCATCGAATTTTTCTGGCTACTTGAATCACACCAAAAAAACGAAACGGACAAGTAATGAAAGGTGTATACGGAGAATCAATATGAACAATGCCACATTTTTGTCATATTTGTGGAAGGGAGGAGACACAAATCCATGAGTCTCAAATATTGGTTTTGGAATGGAATACAGCAAATAATAAATGTTTGATATCCAATACTCAACGTTCATTACTCAAAAATTGACCACAATGACAAAAGACAGTGAATTTGAAAAAGTTTTTTTTTCAGTTTTATTCGAGAGTGTGTTTTAAGCAAGAGATACTAGAGTTTGTTAGGGGTATTCGTGTAGTAGAAACAGGATAAAAACAGAATAAATATGGATGAATGGTGTTTGATAGAAAGCGATCCAGGTAACAACTCGCATCTAGTAGCCTTTTCATGATATACATTCAACAACAAATGTTTTTTTTAGCCATGGTTTAGCCTGTGGTTTAGCTGTTGGTCATTTATTTGTATACAACTGCGCAAGATAGCATGTATTTCAATTCTTGTTATCAATAGGTGTATTTACCGAATTAATATGTGATATGGGAGTCAAGGACGTTCAAGTCGAGGAGATTTGGAGTATGGATTCGGACATTAAGGCACACGAGTAAGTTTTTTTTTCTTTCTGTTGTTGCAACTCGTTTCACTACAATTTTCTCAATTGTTAGAGTTTAAACAGTGATAGCAAGAGAAAAGGCCAAGCAAGAATCGTAGGCTAATTTATGTTAAACATGTTTTTAGAGATGTATACGGATTGGTATTTTTGTTTAAATGGGAAAACACACAAGAAAATAAGGATGAAAAAGATCAGCAGCAGGATGAAACACTTCAAAGAAAGCAAAAGGAAGATCTAAATACAACACAAGGTGTGTTTTTTGCGCAACAGATAGTCCCAAATGCCTGTGCAACACAGGCAATATTGTCCATTTTGCTTAACAACAAGGCCGTAGATATTGGTGAACAGCTTGGCGAATTCAAAGCATTTACCACCGACTTGCCACCAGACATGAGGGGCTTGGCACTTTCAAACAGCGAAATGATCAAAAAAGTACACAACAGTTTTGGAAAGCAGCATATGCTGATTCAAGATGATCCTTCAGGGGACAAAGATGCAGATTCTTTTCATTTTGTAGCCTATGTACCAATAAAAGATTCGGTTTATGAGCTAGACGGATTAAAACCGGGACCTATTTTTGTTGATAAAATCAACCAACCAAATGATAAAACCAGCTGGATTGATGCTGCTGTAGAAGAGATTAGACGACGAATGGAAAGTTTTCAAGGTGAGGAGATACGATTCAACTTGATGGCCGTGGTTAAAGACAAACGAGTTATGTATAAGGAAAAGATAGGTCAGCTTGAGAAACAACTTGAGTCAGCTCAAGCAGAAAATATTGATAATGCTGACCAGTCAACACCAGCAACCTTGCTAATACATCAAGAGCTGGATGAACTCAAAAGAGAGCTGGTGTATGAAAACGAAAAATTTGATACATATCACATCGAAAACGCTCGAAGAAAGCACAACTTTTTCCCATTAGCTTTCAATCTTCTAAAGGCAATGGCTAGTAAGGGTGTTTTAGAAGAGGCTATGAACAAAGCAAAAAAATGAGCCTGTCATCGGTATTAACTATTGCACCAGAACAAAGTTCCGCATCTTTTTTTTATTTACCGCATTTTCCGTAAAGCCTTTTTTTTTGTAACAAAGTATTTGTTTTTGGTATGTTCATCTCTGAATACCATATATACATGAGACTTGGTTTATTTATTTATATGGCTAACGATTGTGGCCTCAACACCTGAACATTTACATTATGAAATAAAAGTCTCAAATAGAGGTAATAAATTGCTTAACACAGTATAAGGAACTAGTTCACATTTTTTTGAGAATTGTAGGACTAGTGTGCATAGTACAGCATGCAAAATGCTAGTATTACTTTGTGGTATATCAATATACTGCATTACCTAAATCTGTATACGGCTATAACACTCGTTTTATCTTGTTATTCTGCGTAATCGGATAATATGATCTAGTAAATGTTTGCAAGAAAATTTTTTTTCAGATAGTTTGCAGCAAATCAAGCGCAATTGGAAAAATGATAGTTGCTGATCAAGTTTGTATTGCTTTAACTAACCAATTTTATTTTTTCAACCTCCAAAGCTTTCTGGTGAACTCAAGATATTAATCTCGAACAATTTACCTGTAAATAACGGTGCTTTATCAACTTTATAAATAAAATAAAATTTAGATTCAGCAAAAATGCTATCCTTAATGTCCAGAACCTTGGGTTCTGTCTTCAAAACAGCAAAGCCCCAGAATTTGTTGTCGATGGAAAAAACCAGTATGTTTACATTGAACAGGTATGTTATGTTTGTTTTTTTTTCTAGTTGAGAAAAATGTAATTTGGTTCAATGGATTTTGGCGGAAAGATCCAAGAAGATTCGCTTTCTTGTTCACAAAATGATATGATAAATTTGTAACAACTGTAGGATCACTTCGAGAGTAAACCCGATAGAATCAAACATCTCCTTTAATCTGCAGGGAATCCAAAAAAGATTCAGAACCTACGGTAACGAATATCAGCCTAGCCAGATTAAAAGAAAAAGAAAACACGGATTCTTGGCCAGATTAAGATCAGCTGGAGGTCGAAAAATCCTCAAAAGAAGACGTCTCAAGGGAAGAAAGTTTTTGAGCCATTAATCTTTCGGCTGAACTTTCTACTTTTTTTTTACAATGTATCTCTACTAATTTGCCAACGCTAAATAACAATAAATATCCTGATATAATCATGTGAAAACATATTTCTTTGAAGGAAATAGCAAGACACTCAGCATTTTATCGTTACCACAGCCCCATCCATATCTTTATATACATGTTGTTCTTTCTTATTCTAACCTGTGTTTATTCTTTTGACTTTTGCTTTTAGAAGAAAAAAAACAGTAAATGATAAAACCAAATAAACAAATAATTTACAGTATTCTGAAGGTGAATGGGGTTAAACAAACACAAGATGGAGAAAACTAATAAAAAAAACGAACTCGTTAAGGTGAGGATTTTAGCGCAGCATCAATCTTTTCGCAAATTTCAGTTGATTTTTCTACAGCAATCATTGAACACATGATTATGCATTCATCAGTAATACTCTCACCTCCAGCCTTGCTAACACAACAAATCTCCTTGTTCGTATTGATAGCAATTGTCAGACTACCCTGCTGGAACTTTTCTTCTAAAAGGGTTGAGTCAACAACCATTTTTTCGTCTCCAAAATGCCCAAATGTGATGCTAATAGGTGTGTGGTGTATGCTTAATGGTACAGGAACTCGCTCCTTGATATCATGGATAGTCACCTCTGTTCCTTCTTTTGTCACATCAGGCCTTCTAAAGTGTCTCAAACTTGTCATTACAGCTATTACAGCAGCATCCACTAGATTCCCGTCATAGCTTAAAAAATGCACGTCCACTCGAACGTTCCAAACCTATTCGTGTTAGCATTGTCATTAGTCTTTATGTTTGTAATCCAGGTATTTCATTAATTTCAAAATTGATAAAAAGAAAAAAAAGAAAAAAATAAAGCTGATGAAAACGAATTGAAGTGTATTACCTGTTCCCCAGCATCGATGCAAAGTGACTCTGTATCTACTGCTCTACTAACCCTAATGATTTTTTCTAACATCCTACTTATCATGACTTCCTGCTCTGAAGGCCTACATATATAATTCATTTTTCAACCTGTTAAACAAACTGTTGCAGTTTCCAAAGGGTTTGGCATCTGACAAACATTTAGTCATTGGGTCATAAAAAAACATAACATCGGTGTTAGTAGACTGACCTGTTTGTCTCGAATTCTAATGAAGCCATCGAGTTTATTTCAGAATTGATTGTTAGGATGCCCTCTGTGGGTCTGTCTGGGTACGGTCTGACGGCTTCGCACGATACGACTGATTGAACTCTATTTATTTCAGCATTTGTTTTATCATTATTTATTGTTACACGCATTTTGTTGTTAGCCACAAAAATTAATAAATGAAAAAGTACAACCAAAATGAATTTCAATGAGCATCCTTCCAGCCAAGATATACACATGTATAATATAAATAAAAGGCCTATTGTTTACCTGGTGTTTCCCAATTGAACTTGCACACATCCATATGTGGGGCCGCATTCTATATTTAAGGTTCTATAGTCGTAGATTCCGCGCCCATCTAACCTGACACCCTGTTCCAATGCCTTGTACAAAAACTCTCTATTGTTTGTGTTTAGCTCCATTATGTGTACTATTGTGTTTGCTTTTTGTAGGACTTGTAGTTGTATATTCAAGGTTTAAAAAAAATTTTTTTGTGCACTACAATAATTTTACCAAATAAAAGGTATTTTATGATTGATTTTATTTATTAAGTAGTTGGATTGAGCGAGGACTGTAGAGTTTGAAAACATGTGAGAAATTCGGAATAGAAATTAGCGTTGTGGAAAATTAGGCGAGAAATAAAGTGAAGTACCAGGATTTGTCAAGCTGGTTGAAATAAAGCTGACAAGTTGGTGTTCTCAATTCTACATCACTCTAAAAAACGATCAATTCTAATTTTGAAGCGTTTTAGAGATTTTATATACATAATATATTCTTGACTTTTACAGAATATACATGTAAATATAGAATGGGGAAAAAAGACAAGGGAAATAAAGGAGTGAATTCACTGCCGAACAAGGAGGCATTTGAAAGAATGAATTTTCTGTACCAAGCATCATTGCTCATGGGACAAATAATGAAGCCGGCTCATGATGAAGAGAGTAGACACAAAGCACAAGAGAATTCGAGTAAAAAGCATCTCGGTACGAAACCTAACAAGAGAGGAAGTAGAGTGGAAAGGGGAAAGAAAAACAAAGGCTTTGTAGCAAAACTGGTAAGGCCTTTAACCAATCTATATTATACCAACCCGTTCATCGTTTCTTATATTCAGTTTACTAATGAGAAGAATGTTTCAAAAGTATGTATATGGTATAAATTTCAAATTATCTTTAAATAGCGAAGGGACGGTGAGGAGCTTAAAATAGGACACGAGGGGGATCTCATCCCGCTTTCTAGATTCTACAACAGAGAAATGCTGTCCATTTCTAGAAAACTGGTTCTCAGACTGTAAATTGATACTTTTTATGTATTTCACTTACCAATACCTGCGTATTTGCAGAGAATTGTATTGGAAGGTATTCCAGATAATATAACGTTCAATGTACTTATAGGGATCCAAGTATAAAAAGAAAAATATGTTTACGATGTAAGGCTCCATTAATTCCAGGAGTTACGTGGAAACTTCGGCTAAGAAGTAAGTGGTTTTACTATGCAATCACGCTGAATGTACAAAGAACTACATCTCTGGATCAGTACAGTGGTTGAATATAGGAATAATAACCATATATACTAACATATGGGAATTTATTTATAGGCACAAAGACATCGAAATATAAAAGTAACGAATGCAATAGATGTGGGTATAATCGAAAACTGCTGAACAACCCCAAATACAGTCTATTCTCTGAGCTTCCGCAGCATGAGGTGAAAATGCTACTATAAAAGTTGCTTCAGCCATTTGACAGCTATTTCAGCCATCTCCTCGGAATATCCTATTTTTTTGTTGGAATTATTGGCAATGGAAATGTAATATTTAATTTTTCTGCATTAAATCCATTTTAAAGCTAGAAGTAGGGATTGTAAATAGAAAAATGTAGCAATACAAATGATAGTTACCTATACAAAAGCTGTGTGTCATGTTTATTTCACACAGGTGGGTTTGAGAACTTTCTGTGTACTTCCGAATAGTTTCATAATGTTCAAGCGGAACCCAGCTATCACTGGTTCCGAAATACATGATAAATTTATCTTTGTGTTTGGTATAAGTTTCAGTATCAAGATCTTTGATTACATTCATTTCCTCGATTGCCATAGAGGCACAGTTCTTGACCGTTTGTGGTCTTGCCATTTTTGAAACTATGAGGTTTGTCACGCCTTCATCAATGAGCTTCTCTCTGATTCCGATAAGGTACCTCCATCCTCTTTCAGGAAGAATGAATCTTAATATACATACGATGAATGAGAGTATGCTTATTGATAAGGGATGGAAAACATGCTATTCCGAGGTTTTTTAATTTTGTTTTTAGTATTTTTTTAATAATTATTACAATATATGTATGTTTTATATTGATATTTTTAATGGTGTTGATGTTGATGTGAAATAAATATATTTTAATTGTTGTTAATAATATCTATATTGTAGATATTTTTGTCTCAATATTCGTTATCAAAAATAACCAAAGTGACTGCAATTACCCTTAATTTATCGCCATTTGGCGTTCTGCGAATGTGCATGATCGTAGGGAAAAGCTGAATTACTTTAGATACTTTTTCTACTTGTCTTTTGAAAACCTATCATCCAGTTTGATTCAAACCATTATTGTAAGACGTATCATAATAAAAATACTGATAAAGCATCTGTATTTTGAGTGTATGAAAATGTCGGATTTAATAAAATATATGAATAATATACCTCTTGACAAATATATGCACCAACACTGTGTCCACATAAAACTATCTTTGGAGGTTGTTCGTCGCCATATCCGCTCACAATATTCAACAATAGTGTTTCGACTTGGTCTATCTGTTCTTTTAAAGATGCTACCTCGTTTAAAACCACTGTCTCCCCTCTTTCCCCTTCAAAAGCTGAGTGTCCTTGGTGAGATACTTTTATATAAATGCAAAGCAACAAGTGTTATATATTATGATATTTATATTGAGCTATACCATAGACTTGCAAAAAATTTCAAAGTTTTTTGTTTGTATAAGCCTTTATAATATTTAAGAGGGATTGACTTACCACCTACAATTTCGACCTTATTTGGCAATTGCTGATATATACACGATAGAAAATCCTCGTAAAAATCTATCAACCCAGGATTTCCTATATTTTTTTTGCGCGCGTTTTCTTGTTAAAATGGTTAGAGAAAATAGTTTTAGCTAGTTTACTTGCCTGGAACCATGATTAATACGAGATTTGGTTTGTCAATTGTTGGCCACACTCTAGCCTCTGCTAACCTCCCATTTAATTTTACTACTCTACGTAAGGGTGTTTTGAGAACCTGAGCAATCTTTGACATTGTTGTAGCAAGGCTGTCACCATGTATCTAACCTTCTCTGTTTATCTCAAATATGGAGTTTATTTTAGAGAAAACACAACAGTTTTTTTCAGTTTGATATTGTGGATGGAAATTAAGCTTCACCAAATCGAAAAATGGAAATCAACCAAAAGGGAATGTGATTATTTTTTCCAAACCCACGAAAAATATATTGAAATTAGATTTAAGCAGTTTTGGCTTTTGTATTTTGTTCATGCTCAAAGTTGTTGTTAGAATTGTAGAAATAAAAGCTTGACACGTTACACCAAAACTAAAATGGTTATTCTCGGTGTCGGCGTTGATATAGCTAGAATATCACGATTTAGCTTGATAGTGAAACGAGGATTTGGATATAGGCAAAGATTTGCACAAAGGATTTTAAGCAAATATGAGTACAACGAATACAAAAATCTAGAGTCCGATAAATCGGCGGATTTAGAACCCAGGCTGGTTCAATATTTGGCAAACAGGTACATTCTAATCTCTTTTTTATTTTATTGTTAAAAAAGAATATCTTTGTACAGTGTAAAAATATTGTAGCATATCTATGTTGACAAAGAAAAAAACAAATTTAAAAGAAATAAAAAGAAGGGGAAAAAATCATAACTAAGACTTAAAATGATAGGTGGTGTCTAAAGGAGGCAGTATATAAGGCGATCTATCCCCAGAAGATTTTGAAATGGCATGAATGCAAAGTTATTTATGAGCAAGGTAATTCACACAATCTTGATTTTTCAAATTTTAGAAAATAATCAGAATTTCAAACCATTAAACTAGGGAAGCCATACATCAAGCTTATTGATGAGAGCCCAGATGTTCAAAAAATGCGAATAAACTGTTCAGTTTCGCACGACGGAGACTATGTAACAGGGTTTGTTGTAGTTGAGGAGTGAAATCATGACACATACCGCGCCACAGTTGTTTCAATCAATTGTCATGCTACAAGAAGTAAAAAACAAACTAGCCATCACAAAACAACAAAAACATTCTGTGTTTTCAAAAAAAAAAGCAATTAATCGTTATACGCTGTGTATACATGCTTTTTTTGATACCCATCTGGTGTGTGCTGTAGATGTCTCCATATCGGTGTACCTGACACCACTATCTAACATGTCTATTGTTTGTGTTTCTAGCCTTTGTGTTGAGTACCTAATTTAAAGAAAAGCGACGCGGTTGATTCACTGGAATTTTTATTTAATCATCACATGTATTTGGAATTGAATAGAATACAAACCACTACAGGCTGGGCAGAGCTATGGTGGGCTAGTATTCCGAAATGGCATGAATATGATCCATTTTAGGGACTGGATAAAATAGATTCATACCGTCTATTGTAGGACAATATTTATTTTTACCTTTTGGCTAGAACTGAAAATTAGAAAAGAACGAGTCCTCCTCATTTTTGTGATTTTCAGCATAAATTTTTGACTTTTCGATTTTGTTTCCATCGCCTTCATTGCTATATTCGTCAAACCAAACATTATCACCATAGCTTATTGTCATTTCTTCACCAATATTTATATCGCGTAATGTTGTGTATTTTATTAGACTTTTTTCAATGTATCTTGTAAAACCCAGATTTTGTCTCCCAAAGGGCTCATGATTAAAGAGACTACCTAGACCTAAAGCCAATGCAAACCCTCCAGGCCATTTATATGTGTAATCGTCCAATTGTGTATATTTTCCATGTGTTTCGTATTCATCATTTGGAAAAAATAGAATTGGGGAAATACTGACTACCTCCCCTTTAAGAAATTTCCTTTTTGCATGTACTCCGCGGCCCTTTGCTGGATGAATCCTGATTTCGAAACTTGAGTCTAGATCATACCCCTCGTAAGACTGTTTAATTTCTTGATTCATTTATAGCTGTTTCAATAATTTTCTCATAAAACTTGCCTTGGAAACTGCTTTGAAAAGTTCCTTTGTTGCAAAGCCTGGTTTCTTTTGTTAAAGTGTGTAATATGTATATCACCTTGAATAAATTGAGGAAAAAAATTGGGCTGATCGTGTAAATTTGACAGGGAAGCAAAATTTCGGGAAAAATAGAACCCATTAATTTTGATTTGTTGAAATGGTATCTTTTCCCTGTGCAAGCAGAAAACTGCGATTCTGGCAAAATACTGCCTGTCTAGTATTGTAAAACTTTTAATCTTGCGAATTGCAACCCTTTATTTTCCGCACTCCAGATATGGATTTGCAAAAGATCTAGAAGTTTCATCAATCAAGCTCGGTTTTATTTTGCATATTTTAAAATAAACGATATAAAACTAGAGAACTTGCTTTTATTTTTACGCATCGCAAATACTAAAGAATGACAGGAATAATCCTTGGGTTGGACCTGAGCACTCAGCAACTAAAAAGTGTTGCGCTGAACTTGAACGGAGAAGTGGTGTTTGTTGATTCAATCAACTTTGACGAGGATTTACCACAATACAAGTAAGAATCAAGTATCTTTAGGCAACGCCAAATGTTTTTACCTAATCTGGTGTTTACTTGTGGAATCACGAAAAGTGATACTAATTTGTTTTTGTTTTTGTTTTCATTATTGTTATTATTATACTCTTACAAATTTAAGAAATGTTAAGCAAAATCAGCAACAAGGGTAATACTCCAAATTAAATACCACTAGGACAGTACACGGAAGACATGTAAAGCAAAACTATGAAGTGAGCTCGCCCGTATTAATGTGGATTGAGGCTATTGAAATGCTGCTGAACAAGCTATCGCTGATGCTGGGAAGTGCGACAAAAGATATCGTAGCAATTTGTGGGGGTGCACAAGTAAGTGTCAATATAATTGTATCATTTTTTATATTACCTGTTTCTACGTTTTTTTTCTCAGCAAACAGAAATTTGGATATAACTTCTAAGACCTTTACCACTAGTTTCTGATATACCTTTCTCCAGTTTAGATTTTTAAAAGTTGGAATAAATACATGTATAGCAACATGGAAGTGTCTATTGGAAAAATTTCAGTATAAAAAGCTGTCAGGAAAATTTTGGGAATACAGGAACACCACTAGCTGATATGTTATTACATAGCAATGTCTTCTCGCAGTTGGAATCGCCTACATGGGAAGATTCGAGCACTGCGTCTGAATGTAAAGAACTCGAAGATAAAATTGGTGTCGAAAATCTAGCAAGAATTACCGGATCAGTCGCATATGAAAGATTTACTGGTAACCAGATAGCAAAAGTAAGTGAAAGATATTTTTATCCAATTGCGCCAAGTTATTCATTCCTTTTTCAATAACAATTTAGTTTTTTTAGTTCAATTCCTTCGTACTATATATTAAATAGATAAAAAAAAGGAAATCCATGGTTTGGAGGGATACTGAGAGGATTTCATTGATATCGTCGTTTTTATCTAGTGTCTTTTTGGGATATTACGCCCCAATTGAGGTCAGTGATGGATCAGGTATGAATTTATTGGATGTGCAGTCAAAAACCTGGTCATCAGAAATATGTGATGAGTATTTGAGACTAAGGTTGGGTCCTGATCCTGTTCTTTCGGGGACAGAAATGGGAAGGATAAACGAATATTTTGTGAAAAAATACGGTTTTAACAAAGGTATTTGCTATAATAACCAATTGACTTTTTATTTTATTTTACTGATGGGCGAAAGAAATAACTAAAGGGGTTGGTGATAAAGCTATTTTTTAATAATAATTTTAGATTGTAAAATCTGCGCTTTTACTGGAGACAACCCGGCAAGCTTACTATGGTTTGAAGGCCTAAGCACTAAAGCGCAAGTAAATGATAAACAGACAGTAGTTATAAGTTTAGGAACAAGCGACACTTTAATGTTTTCGCTTGATTCGTATCCATATTCGACTGAAAAGAGCTGTGATTTATCAGATTCGTCAGCTCGTTTAGGGTATACTGGCCATGTTCTTTGTCACCCCGTAGATCCCAATAGGTGGGCAGCTCTGTTATGCTATAAAAATGGATCGCTAACCAGAGACCATATCTGCGATCGTATACTGAATAGCATTGATCATATTACACAATCTGACAAGTGGGTTGCTTTTGAAGCGGCCGCCAGCTCGTACACTACCACCGAGGATATATTTGGCTTTTATTATTTAATGCCTGAAATTATACCAAAGGCACAAGGCATTTTCAGGTTTCGAAAAATCAATATCTGCAGCCAAGATCATCTTGAAAACAGCGATAGCAATAATATGAATAATATTTTGAAGCTGGAGGAAGATCAGTATATTATGGAGGCTGATGTTCAAGACTTTGGCCCTCTTGATGCGAAATTGATGTTGGAGAGTCAATTTGTGTGTATGTTATTAGACTGTAAGAAAAAGGGAGTCGAAACTAATCATATAGACAAGATTGTCGTCACTGGTGGCGCGTCTTCAAACATGCTAATATGCCAAACAATTTCCGATGTGTTTGGGCAAAACGTCTACACCTCTCGATTACCTAATATTGAACATTCATACGCTGATATTGATGTTTTATCAAAGGTATCTTCCTACACGGTAGCCTTGGGCGGGATAGTCTCCGTCTGTAGTCAGGGTGAATACCAACAACATAAAGATGATGTTATGTCTAATTTTGGCTTGGTGTTATTAAGTACACCAAACCCGGAAAAAACACAATACTATAATAGCAAGCTGGATAGTTATGACAAACTTAGATCTTATCTAGAAACCAACTATCCACCAAATTGAAACTTTTATTTTTCCTACGTAAAAAAAAAAATATGGTGTGGAAACAGGGCCTTGAGCTTTACTTTTAGTATCATTGAGGCTCGGTTCAAGTACTTGAATTGCTTTATCACATTTTTCATAAAGTGTTTTTTCTGTTTAAATAGCTGTTTGAACCTATAATTCTCATGTACCTATAAGTGCTATAATCAATAAAATTCACAGCTAGAAAAAATGTGTAAACATACCGCAAGATGTTATCAACCATCAAACGCAGAGGATCAGCAGCACCAATATTCGTAGCAACAATAAACCAAAATAAAAAACGCAAAAAGACAGGGCTCTGCCGGGAATTGAACCCGGGACCTCTCCCACCCTAAGGGAGAATCATGCCTCTAGACCACAGAACCCAGATGCGTCAGCCGGGAGTCGAACCCGGGCCAATTGCTTGGAAGGCAACTATTCTACCGCTATACTACTAACGCACATTTTTTGCTCAATGTTTGTAAATTTAAGAATGCATCGAATTTTTTATATATTTTCTGTGTTTCTGTGTTAATATGTTTTTATAGGATATTGATATGACATTAGAATTAAACTAAAGAGATTAATCGACAGAAATTAATATATATATACTTACCTCATAGCTGTGTGGTACATTTTAGATGAATCAATACAATAGAACAAATTTTTGTTCTAATATAATTTAATCCATTTTTTCGCGGTTGTAGATTGTGTTCATCACTAGAGTATGTATTTTTTTTCACTTTTGATTAAGCCATTAAAAATTTTTTTTGACTTTAATAACTGCTAGCTTTTTAACTGGTTTTATCATTTTTTCAAAGCCCAAATATTTAAAATTTTCAATTTTAGAACTAAAGCGATTTATGCTTTTTATGTTATTTATGCTGTTATACTTGATGAGCAATCCTAAACGAAGTCTATTTATGTGGTTAATTTTCATTTTGTTCTGGCATTTATGGAAATACTAATATGAATGTAGCTTGCTCATCAATTCTATTTTATCACAATACTAAATGGATAACATTTATAGAATTGCAATTAATTCAATTTGAAATTAATTAAAATTGGGATTATGGATTATTATTATTTTTAGGTACCCTAATTATAACTTGAGTGTAATTCATTTATTGGACCCGGCTATATAACTAAATTTATCTGGTATTTTTTCCGCAGTTCGAGCAGAGCAGTGTCAGTAGGTCGTATTAGTTATTTTAGCATACTTGTATTGATACTCGCTTAATTGGTTTGGTAGGATGACTAGTATTTGAAATTCCCATATTCCCTATCTCTACCATTAAAAAAAAGCTGAACAAACTGAAAACATCCTGTGTTTAATACTAAATAAACACTTTTAAATTTTGCAAGATTGGTATACAAGTTGATACATTTTGGCTACCATTTTGTTTTGGGTAAAACATAGTTGTGTAAATAATATGGATATAAACTCGCTGTACATAATTTCAGATCAATGTATGAGCCAATGCTTTTTGAAATTAATGGTAGTTGCAAAAGCATAACCTTTACTGTACCCGCTTTGGATCTCATCGTCATTGGCATGCTTATCCTACATTTAAGCTGGTAAATATTGCTGGTTGTAATAAATTGGTGCTCGTTTAGACTGGGCTGCCAATATGAACATAGCAATGCATTATATTATCGAACCATTTGGGTTTTGGTTTTTGGTTTTTGTTTTTGTTTTCGAGAATAGTGTCTAGTCGGTATTATTGTCTTGCTTCTAAAATTAGAAAGACTAAAAAAAGAATCATTACACAGATGGAATTTAGTATCTATTAGCCTTCATATCCGTATTATAAAAAATACCCCATCCACCCAAATCTTAAGTTACGTAATATATTAGATAAACTTTGAAACAACCCCATAGAATCTTTTATTCAAGCTTTTATTAATCCAAGTGTATTATAAATCCCTGCTGCCACATGTACATTTTTCTTGAGAGGGGAGTAAGGGGAGAAAGGAGGAAATAGTATGTGAAATACCTACTGGCGGATTCTTTGAAAATTTCAAAGTTTTTTACTCGTTTCGTGAAACCTATTATAACCACAAGTTTCTTAGAAAGAAACTATAACCATATCCAATCCCACCACATCATGGAAAAAAAAAGAATATATATTAGCTCTAAAGGGCTCTTCGTTCTTTAATTAAATTTTAACACCCAATTCGCATCGTTTTTTTTAAACTAAAAAATATTTTATAGTTTATTGCACTATACTATCCTCCATAATAAAGCATTATATTCATCAACAAGCGTAGATACACAGTCAATTAACATATAGTCAGAATGAAGCTTTCAAACAACCAATTTTATGCCACATTTCTCTTGGGAATCCAAGCAACCTCCGTGCTCTCGCATCCCTTGAACGTCAATGGCACACCAGGCAGGCAGAATTCCCTCAAACTTAGAAACAATTCGGAAAGCGCAAAAATTATCGAAATTTCAGCGACAAAAATAAGTACTCCTGAAAACCCTGTGCACACCAAAGCTGCACCAAGACAAGAAAAGAGAAATGGAAACACACGAGGATTTTTGAGCCTACTACAGCAGCTCGAAGCACAGCGTAGTGGTACTGGGGATGATGGGCAGGGTGAGGGGTTGAGTAATAGTCAGCCTAGAACTGATGGTGGTGAACCCAACAGTGATACTCTCGATGCTACCAACACTGCTGCTGATTCAGAGGATGATCAGGATGAGTTGCCAGAGAGGCCTACTGGTATTGACCTTGATGATTATCCCATAGATGATGACTCAGAAGACGTTCAAAACTCTGAGAGTTTGGATTTGGATTTTTCTGAAATTGACAGTATTCAAGTTTCACATGACACTGTCCCAGTTTGGGAAAATGATGATCTCAGTAATTATCCACTTGACGACGACTCAGAAGAGGATTCGGATTCTCTAACCCTGGCCGCAGATTTTGTCAGCACATCTAGTATTCGAGTTCCAGATAACACAGAGAGCATAGAAGGCGAGTCCGAACCAAATAACACCTTCCCAGATTTTGAGGATGACGGTTTTGATGAATACCCACTTGATGATGACTCAGACGATTCAGATGACACTGTCGATACTGTGAATCATAGTGCAGGTACTCCTACACGCAATCCAGGAACTGTGGGTGCACCACCTTCTGCTTCTGGTCCTCAATTGAATGCAAACATTAACATTCAGGATCTTGTTGACGAGATAGCTTTGATGTATTAGCAAGGTTGGTGATGTGTTATTTAGATTTGGATATGCCCCTGCTCATACCTGGTTTTAAGCCATATAAATTTATGATACCATTTTTTTTTGTAATAACGACAATATTAGAATTAAGACGTTATTTTATCATCATTTATCTAAATGGCTAAAATAAAAATCAAAGAGGTTCAAATAAGGCCTGCTCATTCATTCATTCACAATGGGGGAGGAGGGATAAAATTAGAGGAGATTAAGTAGGGTGATGGGATATCGTGCGATGCCCTATTTTTTAATGCTTAAATCAATTTATTAGCTAAATATTAATAACTCTACAAAAAAAGTTAGTTCTACACAATGTCCATCTATCCAATTACTCCCTGTTTCTCTAGGGACTCCATACCCACCGGGCGTTGGTTCAAGGAGGTTGTTTCTGATTTAAGTCGGTCTAAGATTTGCGTCCTCGTTCGACATATTCCGTCCAAAAATTGTGCCGTTACCAGCTCAACCAAAGACGGTGCTTCGGTTTCTCTCTTCTTAACGGAGAGAGTAACCATTCTTTTTGACTCCCCTCCAAGGAGTCGCCCTACAAAAAAATTCCGCCATCCTTCACTACTACCTCTCTCCTCACTTTCTATAATTGTCATATCTAGGATACGTTCCAGAGTTTTATACCTAACTCCAGCGAGTATTTACAGTCCAGTATCATATGTTCAATGGTTTCTGCGCTGTTTTTTTTTTGCAAAATGGGCACCTAGTCTTGGACTTTTCGTCTATTATTCCCAGTTTTGCCAGCCTCTCTGCTGTCCAGAACCTACCTGCTCTTATTCTCCCTATTGTCATAAGTTTCAAATTACACTCAGAATATATATGTTTTAGGTAACTCCAATCACTCATTCGCTCGAGATTCCTGTCTGCTAATCATTTAGAGATTTTAAACATGTTACAATACAACACCTTGGCTAGCAAGAGTATTTATTTGGGGAGGTGTATCTATTTTTAGCTATAGTACACTTTAAAGCACATGTTAGATCATATTTGTAAAAAAATTATTAAAAATAAAACCACACCATTCTTGTACCACATCAATAAGCAGAGAACCAGCCACATACAAGTAAATTTAAATATCTAAATTGTACTCAGATATCCACAAT
Source organism: Zancudomyces culisetae (assembly GCA_001969505.1). Lineage (NCBI taxonomy): Eukaryota > Fungi > Kickxellomycota > Harpellomycetes > Harpellales > Legeriomycetaceae > Zancudomyces > Zancudomyces culisetae. The sequence continues at coordinate 39,189 of LSSK01000024.1, forward strand.
TACAGGGGAGATGGAGTGAATAATGAAACATCATATTTCGATCTTTGCTATGAGTTTACAAACCCAGAATTCTGTTAAATGAAATTGTATTTGCTATTACAGTAATAAAAATGGGCCTACCAAAAAATAAATATGATAATAGTACAAAACGTGCCTAATCCTACAAGGGAGTGTTGTACATCTCCTTCCAAAATTGTGTCCAAGCGTTCGATGTGAAAGGTTTGGGAGTCAAACTTTATCACACTATTGAACACAAATTTAATCAAGGAACCAGCCTTCCAAGATCATTTTTTGCATGGGTGTTTGCGGGCGATCTTGGCCGTTATGGTTAACTGTTAAATGTGTATTTAAGCCATCTTTAGTGTCCGACTCGATTCCAATGTTATTTATGATAGGACCTTTCTCAGGTTTACCTGCGCTTTCTGCCAGCTTTATATCCTTCGACTCGTATGACGAAGGAGCCCCGATCATAGTCTTAAAAGACCCAAAGTAAGAGTTGGTTTTCAGAGAAGTGGAGATAGGAGTGTACCCCGACGGATTCATTGAATTTGTGCTGGAGTCTTGTATTTTTTCCGAGTAACTCTGTGAATATGGCGGTTTTTCGCCCCAAAACATGCCACTAAGTCGCCTGGCCTTGGGGCCTGGGATGTTCACTGGTACTGTGGTGCTTTTGACAGAATCGTTATTGCTCTGTGAAGACATATGTATTTGCTGCTATTAGTGATTATTGCAATCTTAAAATAAAACTGTTCCCCACTGCCTGAATCTTTGCACTCTTTTAATGCCGTTATTCTTAAAATAAGTAGATTTTTTCCCTCTAATATTTGCCAAATATTGTTAATTAATATTGTTTTGGTTTCAAAATAAATAAAACCTGATATTGAACAATGT
>LSSK01000231.1:0-15723 GCA_001969505.1 Zancudomyces culisetae
GGGGGGGGGTGCAACCAGCCTGTTCTGGTGTTTTAGATACGTGTGTGTTACAAGAGTAACTTCATGTAACCTCGGTAGATCCAAAGACTTGTGAATCAATACCCGAAGCGGGATCTGGAATTTGTATTTCGACAAGTCAGATAATTGAATTTATAAGCTGGATTTGCACCATCCTTTTTTCGTGGTTACTCTGAAAAGAGGTATGGTATACGTATGTATACATATTGTAGGTGTTGAGGGTACAGGTGAAAAATTTAACACAAAATGAATCATATATGGGCATATGCGCATTGCTGCATACTATCATTTTCCACACTCGCGTTCATATTTGAGAATGGCTCCACGCGCATTTTCGCACTATTTTTATCTCTTGTTTTTTACCTTTTGCAATTAATTTGAGATCAGATCAGTTGGTTTACAAGTCAGAAGACATATTTGGATTTTCCAGCTAATCTTTCCAAGTTGAAAATGGCCTTTATTGTGGTTATTGTTGGTGGGAAAAGAAAATAAAGAAAATAAAGTATAATAGATGAAAAAAAAGACTAAAATTATACAACTTGTCTAAGTCTAGAGTTAAGAGACAGTCCGGTGGATAAACACTGCAATATCTATCATTGTAATGCTACACTTCTTATAAAAAGTTTCAGCAATTTCTACCTCTTGCAAAAAAAAAAAGAAGCCCCCTTCCCCGCAATGATTTAAATTTGTGCTGTGGCTGTTACGATGTAGCCTTTGGATCGTACAATGGAACGGTTCTTAATAATAGTGTTGTATTTTGTAACAACTCGCGGAGTAAGAACCAGGGGTGACTTTGACTTCATGTCGCCAAGAAGAGGTTCAAAATCAAACGACTGGGTCGCATTTGTCAAGGATTTTGGTGTTATAAAAGAGTCTACATCCGTATTGGAAAGCAACTCAATATTGTTTGACACAGCAAATTGTAGCAAACTCTCCGAGAGTCCCTCACATTCAGATAGCTTGATCTGGTTAATATCTGGAAGACCAGCGCTAGTATCCTTCAACTCTTGGAGCATTTTTAGACTAAAGTCAGAAACTCCGAGCCGCGAAAAATCATCAAGTTGCTGGCGGATTCTCAGGAGAGACCAAAGCTTACAGAAAGAATCTAAATCGTAACCATTATGGTGTTTTTTGGTTGATTCCAACGAGCTGATTTTAATGTGTTCCTTTGGTTCAGCTGGAGAAAAAGCGAGAATGAGATTATCGATCCTATTGACTTTCAGATGATCCTTGACAAATTCCAGATTCTGTTCTATCGAGGCCTCAAGCCCTGCTACATTGTCTGGGTTGGGGTATTCCATGAAAAATATTTTTGCGGTAATCTCAAGATCGTCAACAACGTCTCGGGTTCCGAGATCACGGGCATCTCTGGCATCCTTTATCACCAATATACCCTTTTCTCTGTCATGTGTAATGGAGTTTTCACCTATTCCGTGGGAGAATGTTTCCCTGAGAACAGAATTTAGCTCATTCAATGGGGCATTCTTGTTCAAGGTTTTAACCCCAGAAAGCCCTGTGTGCATCAGATTGTCAGTAAATACTACAACATCAAATCTTCGCATCTGCATTGAATTCGCCCCCTTGTTTTTAAAAGTTGTAAATGCTTCGACCTGTGCCATTTTCAAGATTTATGCGTATGCTAGCTGTGTTTGATATAAGTAGAAGTCTTCTCACCTTTTATATAGTTTGAACTAGGATAGATAGGAAAAATGAGAATATTCGATACTTTATGGAACAGGATCGGTTTAGTGGCGTTTCCTGTTGCTTTTTGTGGAGATATACAAAATTTGCGAGCAAATCTAATCAACTATCTCTTACGGAATCGCTTTTTCCTCAATATCAGCTCTTCTTATTTCCCGTTGTTTATGACCAGCTCGTATAGAAATAACGATTGATAAAACCCGATAGGGATAACAAGTCCAACTTCAAAAATACCCTTTTTTGAAAACTAAAAGATACTTGTTTGTGTGGATTGGTTTATCTGGCTGTCACCCTCTTGGTAGGTCTCATTCGTTTTATATAATCCTTTTCAGAACACTGAAAATGTGTTGAGCGATACATGAAAATTTTTTTGTAAAAATTACAGAAGATAATAAAGAGGGCTGAAATGCGCAAGAGCTGATTAGTAATCCGACTTGGATTTTTAATATCACAAATGTGAGTGACTTTATTTCCCTGTTAATTGGTCACAAAAAATGCCCTAGGATTAAACAACAAACGTTATTTCGGCTGTCTTTCGAACGTGCTGCTGATTTCTAGTCTACAAGCAATACACTGCAAATTTGAATAGCGCAATACTCTATAATAATTATGTAATGGATGTCAATTATAATTTGCTGGCTCTCAATTCGCTAAAAAGTGCCAAAAGGATTTCTCACCTATCATTTTTTAACGTTTCGAAAATAAGTAGTTGTAGATCGTATCAATATTCCCTTGGCTTTGTTTTCAAACAGGTATGGCAAATAGAGCTCAAAATGAATTAAAGCTAAAATTAAAACTAAAGTTGAAACTGACGCTAAATTAAAACTAAAATTAAAACTAAAATTAAAATTAAAATTAAAATTAGACTATTACCACTAAATGCTACAAGTTTTACTTGGTGGAAACCCCTTCCCTCCCCTGTGGTTCAGACTGAAAATAAAAAAATACATCTAGTAGGTCATCTGGATGACAAATTCATGTACCTACTGACCAGTTATATACATTGATTTTATGTAAAACAGTGTATATACCTGACTGTTATGTGGACACTGCAAATAAGACTACATCCTTCGCTTTGATCACTACAATGCTGCACCATTTTCCTTTGCAGATATGTGTCATAGCTGTTGGGTCTCTATCGCCTTTGCTCGTGAATACGCAGAACTTTCTAGTACCAATAAATGGTCGTTATTTGCATCTTGGTGGCACATTCGCCATCAGAGACGAACTGAGCTTAGGAATTGTGGGTAGTAGATTAATAAGCTGGATAAATGCAAATGCAAGCAGTTATTATTCGTCTTCGAGCAGCATTCTGGGCCTATTCCCGTTCGATAGAAGGCCGGTTGCGCCGCTCTTATTATGATTCCCTCGCATACCTCTCACTTCATCAACTACAACCAGGTGTTTGTAATTAGTGGCGTTATTTGCATACGAGTGTCTGTTTTTTTTCCTCCAAAAAAATAAATGGTGAGATAAATGGTGAGATAAAACGCAAACTTAATGGTTCCTGCATCAATGTTGCACTTACTACGTTCCTTCAAACCTTTCCCAAAGTTTTGGAGGCATTTAATCGCTTGTAGCAGCGTTACAGCCAAAAGTATCAGCCCGATTATCGCTTTTTTGTATATAGAAAATACATGCATATATATGCTGATGTTACGTTAAATTTCTTTTACATACCATTACATACTATCTGTACCTATCACGTATATCCCTGAATAGTGAAGTAAACCACCAAAGTAACTACTCTATGAAATCCATGTACTCACCAAAATACGTAAACAGTGCCAACATCGGGATCTTGTTACTAAAGAAGCTGCTTTGAAACATCCTGACAAGCATAAAAAGATAGTAGCCAAACAATATAGCTATCAGCAAGACAAACATAAGCATTCCTAGTTTAAACTCTCTTCGTAAAGAAGGAAACGAGATCACGAGCGAAAATATACTGATTGGTATCATTATGAGGGTGTTTCTAAACTCAGGAGTGTCCTCATTAAAGAAGAAAATGAGATACATTATAGAAAACCCAGAAAATGTAAAAAAGTCAATCTTTATGAGCTGAACTAAGATCTGGTAAGCCTCATAGCATTTTTTTATCTGTAGATCCGGTCCAAGAATTTTATACAAGGACCACCCAAACGACTTGTTAATGTTTATTATCAAATAGCTCCAGAATAGCGTCAAGCCTATTAAAAAGGCAATGCTAAACCATACTATTATTCTCGAAAACATAAATAACATTGACTCGGAGTACTGCAAGAACATGTTCAGTACAATTTCCATCACGCAAAGCCCAGTTAGGAACACATGTACAAATACAAATGACAATAGTTGTAGCGTATTTTCTTCAATTACCGAGTTAATATACAAATAGCATATAAACAGCATGCTATTGACACTTAGAAGTATGTATATCAAACTGTTTTTTTGTATGGCAGAGGCAGACTCTCTTTTCTCGCTTGCCCACTCGTCTAGAATTAGGATATATAGTGTAGATTTAGCTATAGCCAGCACAACAATTTCTATAGCTAGTACACCCAATCCATAGTACGCTATTCTTGGTCTCGCTTTCTATTATTATTATTTTTATTTCATTATTAATATGAACCTACAATAACAAGCATACCAGCTCGTGTTTGCAATAAACGCTTGATACGTGGATTTATATCGCTTACCTTAATCACCACCAAAGGCATTTCATATAGTTTGTACTTTATATTATCGTTTTGTTATTTCTGTAGTATATGATTAATATATTTTTTGTTAACAACATGGAGGGGAGGGGGACAGTGTGATGCACAGGGTTTTCTCAATTTATATATTATTCTATGCACTTGTTTGCTAATGGTGCATGTTTTTTGGTACTTATTAAAATTGTCTATGTTTAGCAGGTGCACGAAAGAATAGCACCAATACTCTCAAATAAAACTATTGCTGCATATCACTGCTTTTAGATGCTTGCTCTTTGTTTTTTTTAAAAAGAAAACTATACATAACATTGACGGAATCACCAATACTTTAGCATTTTATACTCATATTTTCTTAAAAGGCTAAGTTTAGAGTGTATGAACGATTTTGTTTTTAGTTTTACAGAAATACTTTTCAAATACTTTTCTTTTAGACAATTTAAACCTATTCTTTGCTGTAAAAGTCAAATACATCCAAAACACAGAGGTAAAATCAGCTTATTTTTAAATTACGTGCAAGACAATATGACTTGTACATAACTCAAAAACCTGAACACCTCTTGTTTTGCTATTATTGACTTGGTTCCTGCATTGTAGTTGTATGTGACACTATATCGAAAATGCATTTTTTGAAAAGAAAGAAAAGAAGCCAAAGTGATTATATAACGTTTGTTAATATCCTCACCCATAAATATCTCCCACGCCTTCGCTCAGTCTCACACTGCCACTATCATACAGGTGCTGACACTGACCGGGTGTAGCCAGATTGGTTAATTACCCTGCATTCGTTATTTACAGGCTTATAGTATCGACTAAAAAAATGTTTGAAGGGTGAAATGGTGATACTTTCACGAACTACACTTTGTCCAAAAAAAGGAAAAGAAACGGCCAAATAAATAGGTAGATGTATGCACAGTTGCACGCGATACAAATACAAAACTATACTATTCTATGAAAGATTATGCATTTATACAACCTTGTGCGTATACTATGGCGCTACTTGGTTTGTAGCTCTCCGGAGGCACTTCCTAAACCAAGTATGAACTTCTAAATGTGTTCATCTAAGTATTTTTTTTCCTTCAAAAAACACCATTAAACCTGACATTGCTAAAGAGATAGCTAAAGGTTTTTAGGGAGGGTTTATACTTATAACTGGATACTGTGTTTTTATAGTCTCTTTCTCTACTTGTTTCACCCTTAGATTTTAGTTTCTATATCAGTCAAAGCAATAACGTGTAATAAATTTTATAGCCTAGTTTGAAGCAAAATTAAAAGAGGGTTGCAGATTACAAAAGCTTATTTAAGGCCCAGAATTGTGCTCTCGAATTTAGCTTAAACAGTATTGAGCAATATGATTGACTAACTAAATGTTCTCGCCAAGGCGCAATAAGGCTGCTCAGAAATTGGAAATGAAAGCCTAGTCGTTTATTGGAAGCTTGAGTATTAATATTTGCACATGATTTACTGAGTTGGCCTGTTTTGCAGCTCATATTTCCAAAAGTACTCGAAGCTGCTTTGATATCGCCTTTGCTCATCACAGAAAGTTACAATGCACAAGTATACTAATAGATATTAGTGGTACTAAATGAAAATGATAGCTGAGGATTGTGTGTTTAGATAAAAGGGAGAATCCAGAAGTTTTTTAAAGTGCTATTCAATATTTAATTTATTTCATTGTTATATACAAAACAGTGAGGATAAAACAGACAAACATATTTGTTTCATAAACATCAATATACAAATAAACAGAAAAATAACAAATAGAGTACTTTGGTATACAATAATTTTAGAAATGTCGTTAAAATCTATTGAGCGACTTGTAGTCTTTGGTGATTGTATGGCAGATAGTGGAAATATCTATGAGCTCTCAGAAAATACGTTTCCATCAATACCATTTTATAATGGCAGGTTTTCAAATGGGCCATCATGGGTGGAGAACTTTGCAAGAATACTAGGCGTTTCAGTTGATAACTATGCATATGGTAAGTGTGTTTGATATATCATTACTACTATTATTATTTATTTATATCTTTTAAAATACCAATTTAAGCTGCCTATGAGTAATGAACTTTTGATAAAGCGTAGAGATTGATGATATTTCATAAATTAGGAGGTGCCACTATCAACAACGAACTCGTTTCAGGTAAAGTAAAACTGCCTGATGGAAGCAAAAAGCTGATTCCAGGGGTTAAGCAGCAAATAATGAAGTATTTGAAACTGTATCCCCTGAGCTCAAAAAACGTACCAATAGACAGGACGCTGTTTATTATCAACGCCGGGACTATCGACCTAAGCACACTTATTATTCCAGAATATTACTCGATAAAGGGACAAATTAGTGCCAGTAGATTTGTGACCGAGCTTATTGAGTGTACGGTAGGTATCTGTTTTGTTACACACAGCAAATATGCCAATAAATATATTATTAAAATGTCTGAAGCACACACGTAACAAAATATCTTCATAAAAACGTTATAGAGTATGCTATATGAGCACGCACACGCAAAGAACATTCTGATTGTGAACTGCTTCCCTCATGAGCTTATGCCATATGTAGTTCAAATGCAAAACACAAAGATTACGCAGAGCTGTCGAAATTTCACTAGAGAATTTAACGAACAGTTGATGAACAGTATTCAAAAACTAAGTTTCGAATATCCCATGTTGAACATCATTATGTACAACGTGTGTGACCTTGTAAAAAAAGTCAACAAAAACCCTGCAAAATACGGACTTGACGAGGATGTGTTAGTGCCGGCAGTAGATTCTTATAGTAAACAAATGGGAATAAAAACTGGTGGGGTAGGTGTTATGGTCGAGAATAAAGGTGCTATGGTTAAGCTATGGTTCGACGATTCACACTTTGGCAGTAGAATGCACCAAATTATAGCAGTAGATGCTATTAAGAAACTCTCGCTAGATATTATAAACAACCCCACCAATTATTACCACGTTTGAAGCAAATAAGGCCAAGAATAGTGGCTGTTTTATGTTATTACAATTTAAAATATAAAACCAAGATAATAAAAAAGATGCTTTAGTAAAGTTCTAAGGTTGTGTTGGGTTATGTAGAGTTGCAAAAATTAAACTAGAAAATCGCCGTTTTGCAAACTCATACTAGCTTTTTACAAAGAATACACACCGATTTCTTCAATCTTTGTCCAGATTTATAGATTTTCCAAATTTGGCATACAAAGCCACCTTAAGTCCATCCATCTCGTTGTTAATATTAGAAATCATAGATTTTACTTCCGATAATTCATTATCTATTTTCTCTTTGTCTGCCTCCACTCGATTGATGGCATCTTCGAGGTTTAGAAAAACAAAACAATCACCGATTTTATACCTAACAGGTTCTTCCTCGTCAAACAATTCCATTTCGAGCATCAAATCGTCATAGAACACCTTTTCTTTCTATAATTAGTATTTAATTGAAAGTTTAGCGCTTTTAAACCAAAGAGCAGGTCAGAGTATTTATATGTTTTAAAAACTTGAAAAAAAGATCGTCAAGTTATTTTAAGTTTGAGAAAAAAACAACAACAGAAGGAATGCTTGATGTTTGCGCATTTTAGTAGATATGGTGGTAACGTTACCTCATAGTAATCATACTTTTCTTGGAGTGTTTCGAGTTTCATGTTTAAGGAGCTAAATCTATTGATTTTAATTTGATCCTCCCATTCAACTTGGACATCCTTTTCGTCAGCTTTATTGACCTACACCATGTGTATCGAATAAATTTATTTATAAAGTTTATGTTTTTCATTTTTGAATAAAAGAAGAGTTGTAGAATGTGGATATTTAAACGATAAATACGCTCATGAGTAAAATGTGACTTACTAGTGTTATGTTGTTCATCTTTAGAGGTCTTTGGTAATCACTCGCTTCTAGATATTTGTAGTAGTAGTGTAGTAGCAACAGGAAGATAGTAAAAGAGTTGAGATTGGAATAAAAAGTTTTTTTGTTTTTTATTTTTACCGTTTTTGTGCTGTAGATTTGCTTGTTTGTTATTAATTTCAAATGCACTTATCCCAGTTTTTGGCCAGGTAGTATTTTTTTATTTTGCTTTTCTGAAGCTCAGTTTGGATTTGGGAAAACAAATTGGCCCAAATCAGCAAAATCAGCCAAATGAAAACAAAGCGCCTTTTAGATAATACAGGTCTTCAATTTCCCCCCAATCTGTTAAAGAAGTCGGCAATTTATGATGATTAGCTATGTGAAGCCTAAAAATAAAGCACAAAGATAAAGCGAAAAAATATACACAACTACACATTGTCTTTTGATTTTATCACAAATTACCAAGATACAAGAAATAATACTCACAAGGCAGTTGTAGGCCGGCAAAACTAAGAGCATCAGACAAAAAAGATACAAAAGCAATCAAAATGAGCTATGGTGGGCAAATGAATACTCAGCTATCACCTGTTCCTCCAGACAGAGGAAGCTTTCCTCTCGACCACTTTGGTAAGCTTTTAAAGTTATATTTTCTATCTATTTTGACGCACTGACTTTGTCTCTGTGGTTATACTTTTACTTATCCATCAATGTCTGTTAATATAACGCAAAGATACTCGAATTTTGAACTTGCTCAATCTCTGGGCGTGTAAAAGAATTTCATATAAAAGCATACCTTATTTAGATAAGTAAAACGACATAGGTGAGTGTAAACAAGTGATGGAACAATATTTGAAATGCATTGAGAAAAATAATGCTACTGGAAGCCATTCCAAATGTAGAGACCTAGCAAAAGAGTATCTTTCTTGTAGAATGAACAAAGACCTAATGGACAAGGTGGAAATGAAGCAACTAGGATTTGTTGAAAATAATGAAAAAAAGAAGGAATGAGAATTTACTCTTTTAGGATGATACTTTATGCCTTTATTTTTTAAAAAAAATCAATAAAACTTTAGTGTACTAACAATTCCAGTATATTTATCATCAGAGGGGACCGATATACAATACTGATTATACTTGCATTTAAAGTTATGTTATAAGGCTCGTTAGATAATTAAAACGATTTGTCAGTGTGTGAGGGGTTGGTGACATACTACGGCCAGATATTATGAAAACTAACACGATTACATGTGTATCACTTTTTAAAGAAGTTTTACTATGAATTGGCTAATAATCTTGTTGATGAAAAGTATGATGATGTCTGCGCACTAAAATGAAACTAAATTAAAGTGAAAGTACGGAGGGAAGGCTAAAATGGATATAACGAATTAGGAGCTGTGATAAAAGCTAATAGTGTAAATATATGTGTGTAGTTCCGATAGTGATACAATTGTCGACCACTGCAAGTTTGGATTTGATCTAATTATTGAACTCTAATATCTTGCAAAAATAAAACATAAAGCAAGGCTGCTAGTAAAATACAACTGATACTGGAGGAAGGCTTTTATATATTCCTGTAGTAAGCGTTTTTGTACCGTAATCTCACAATTGTTCCAAACAAATAGAATAGTACTCCTATGGCTGATATAGCAGAGTAGACATAAAGCCCTGTTTTAGGCCCAGTTAGCTGCATTCCAAGAGGATTCATTGACTTATCATAGTCCGGATTTCCAGGAATGTATTTAACTCCGGGCCCATTCGGGTTTGTTGTTGCAGGTGTACTTAGGTTACCTGCTGTTCCTGCTGTACCTGCTGTACCTGCCGCTCCTGTTGGTGCAGCTGCTGTAGAGTTTGTGCTTCCGACTTGATTTGCGGTTATTAGCTGATTTAACCCACCTTCATCCAGAAGATCTTTATTCTCGATTACCACATAGTCAACACCTTCTACTAAATTTACCGCAGCGACGTTCCCGCTTGGAGTTCTAGACTTGAGTATCAGCACGGAAGATGGCTTGAAATAGCTTTTACTACCATCTCCGCTATTTACCAATTGTTGTGGCTTTATGGTGAATGCAAGCGAGTCGAAAGGATGGTCTTTTGGAGGAACAAATGTAACCATACCGTTTGGATATGTTCCATACGAAAACCCTGATGTCACTTCAGAGACACTTAGCGCCGAGTCGTAGTTATACTTAAACATGTAAGACCACTCCTTATTTGGGTCTGCGCTATCACTTTTCTTGGGGCTAATTAGGATTTTTGCACTGTCTTTGCTTCCCTTCTCAGCATAATAGTAATACATTCCGATTCCCTCGGGATTCTGTACATTTATTGACTGCGAGTTGATTCCCCCTGTTATCATTAGTTGTAGTATTACCAATACTATGGTACTGTATCTGTTCATAAATATGCTCTTTCGTTTCATCGTAAGTGTTTTTATTTTATTTTTACAATGGCTCTATAAGTGCTTTGTTGGATGAGTTTCTTCTCGATGTTCCTACCTTTCCTAAAGGTATTTCATTTACCTATCGGTTAATACCTATTTTAGAATGTTCCACACCACTTTTCTTATAGCTCTCGAGTTTATGTTAGACTAGAGTATGTAAAGTATATGCAAAACAGTTGACTGAAGTATCTACAAGCTTTTGTTATGGCCAAAACCTAACAGAAAAAGATATGCAAATTTAATGAAGTAGCTTAAAGGACCAATGCTTTCCTATATATTATAATATGTAATGGTGGGTTTTTTTTACTCCTTGAAATATTTGGGGGTCTCTTTTCTTTTATAAAAGAATATATTGAGTTTTGGTACAACTTATTAGCTATCCGTCCAATCCCAAGCAATTTCATTGTGTGTTGAATTCACTAGCAGATCATTGATATTAATAATCAGACATTTTATTCTTACTAAAAATAGCATTTGTTTGTTTTAATTTAGCCACTACCAAAGTTAACACTGCACTAATATCCAACTCAGCCAACGAGTGGGCTGTATTTTATTGAATCACCATCTTTAGTTTTTGAATTTTACCATGCTAAGCTAATACACAAGAAAACCCTGCTGAATTTTCAATAACCTGAAGATTTTTTGCGCAGAATAAAAAAAGCCAGCTTTGTTAGTATTGGGATAGGAGTTGGCACCTTAAATGTCATTTTTGCTTAAATGCGTATAAAATCCGTGATCCTCAAAAAAATTAGTATAATGTGTGTAGCTCATCCAAAAAGCCATCTCTAAAAAGACAAAAGAAAAAAACCACCCACCAACAAAGGCAACTGGTTAGCATGAAGGCTTGCGATTTTCCATTGAATCGAATTTAGCGTCGATCAAATATTATTCGTTTTCAACGAGAAAAAGTTCTGGCAATTTGACGTTTTCCAAAAAGTTTTATTAAAAACAAAATTTGGCATTTGTTGCTCCTCCTTCAAGCCACCCTCATTCATAATTTTTTTTTCTTGTTTTCTTTCCTTTGTTCTTGCAAAAGATTCGAGCTATTTTTTAAATGGGCAATATAAAAAAAGAACTCCACTGTTTTGATTCGATGGTTTGACTCATTCTTCAAATTGTGTATGACAAAAATGCAAATCAAAAGCAAAACAAACATGTGGGCTTAATATTTAAAAAAACACCGCCTGTGCAGCCGAGGATTGCGCTACTAACAGGTGAATTTCCCCCGAAAGAACCGCCTGAAAATGCACATTTATGTGTATCGCGTTTTTTTTTTGCGTGCAGTTATAGAGTTCAGTCAAAAAGATCAGTTGTATTCATTAGACTAAAATATTGAGGAGTCTATCCCGAAGCTTTTAAGCTGAAATTCAAAGAGATTGTGCTTCTTTGTTGAGGTGCATACGCCTCATAAAGGTGCTTCCAAATTCGACGGATCCCCTTGCACTCACTTTGGTTCTCTGTTGCTTTAGCTTTTGTACCTGGTCATGGTATCATTGATATAGTAACCCTCATTACTTTTTGTATTTTAAAGGAAAAATGCCTGTATTTATAAACAGAAACCAAAAAACTGATGCTTTACAACCTTGTTTTTTAAAACCAGTCGACTATTCTTATTCAGCTGAAATCTCTACAAGGCTATGATGCCTGAAAAGCGTCAACTTTTTATCATAGAACGAATTCAAAGCTGTGAGAGTGTTAACCTCAACATGTGACAGCCAAGTTCAGCTATCATAGGTTATTTGAGAAAAAATTTTTTTTTCAACAAGTCTACTTTATTATTGGGGAGGAATAGTAACTGAAAATTTTTTTTCTAGTAACCCTTTTTGTGTGCTTTTTACTTGACAGCAGCAGAAAATTTTTTACTATTTTTAATTGATGATCCAGGATAATTTGGAGAAAAAATTTTTTTCATTAAGTTTAATTTTGGTATTTTTTATTTTAATAATTTAGTATTTAAACCCTTGTTTAAACCACAAAGTAGAACAATTAGAACAAAAAAACACAAACACAGAACAAAAATGGTAAGTAATTTTTCAACATTTATTCTCCTCTATTACAAGAATTCGATTGATAACAGTTGATGATAATCTTACTCAGCTCACTTCGAAACAATATGTGACAAAGTTCTTTTCTGACACATCAAAGAATTCTTATCTGTACTATTCAAATAAAAGTGAATGGTCTTCCAAATGTGAAACAACAGTTGAACTAACATTAAACTAACTAATGAACTAGGCCGAAATTAACCAAAAAGCATTCCCACTAGCCGATGACTCTTTGACATCAACTATTTTGGATCTTGTACAACAAGCTTCCAACTATAAGCAACTCAAAAAGGGTGCTAATGAGGCAACAAAGACATTGAACAGAGGTACATCAGAGTTTATAATTCTCGCAGCTGACTGTGAGCCTCTTGAAATCCTTTTGCACTTGCCACTTTTGTGTGAGGATAAGAACGTTCCATATGTATTTGTTCCTTCAAAAACTACATTGGGCCGTGCCTGTGGTGTCAGCAGACCAGTTATTGCCGCTTCAGTAACAACTAACGAAGCTTCTGACTTGAAGAACATGATTAACAACATAAAAATCCAAATAGAAAAATTGTTGATTCAAGGATAATAGTATTAACATTACTTACATGCGGTGTGTATCATGAATATTATTTGGCTTAGTGATTGATGCTCCCCTATACTTTCCAGTAGCTTTCCTTGTTGCTTTTTTGTAAAAATATTTTGATTTATTTGGTCAAACTGGAAAAAGATTAGTATTTTTGTGAAATAAAGTTAAATCTATGTGTACAATTTGATTAATCATAAGCTTTTTCTATGTTTTACAATTAATGAGTTGCATAAATGTCTTTTTAACTTCAGCTTGTAACATACGTATACACTAGCATTTATTTGGCGAGGTGGAATAGTGCTACCAAGAATTATCGGCTTTTTTAGTGTGTGTTTATGGCGACCTGGGTTTTTCAGGTATTATGCTCTATTTCGAGAAGATACTCACTAAAAGGGATAGTGATGTATATTTATTATTTATTGGGTATAACCCAGAATGCCTGTATTTAGTGGAGATGAGCAAATTAAGAACTAGAATGATACCTCAGTTCGGTATTTTTTTGGTTTGAGACCATTATCATACTCGTTGTCACTAGGAATTTCAAGCACAAGTTCACCAGAAAAGTATTGAGTCTAGCCATGTCATTTGTAATCCAAAATGAAATTCTTTTATTTTTCAATTAGAAATATGTTCCAGCCACAAAGTAATAACGCACCCTAATATATATATTTTTTGAGAAAACCATTCCAGCTAGCTACATAAAGAATATCCATCAATAAGCGCAGTTCTATCATATTTGGATCTAGATAATTGTAATACAAGCTACACTCCACCATTTGCAAAGGAAAAGCATCTAGAAAGTATCGTAGGTTGAATTCATAAAGCAGCCATTATTTTTGCAACTATTCCTGTATTACTCTCTGTTTTATTGCAGCCCTTTTCCATTTTCATATACCATCAAGACCAATAGTAATGTACGAATCGTTTAGTCCACAACATAACTCAGAATAAAAATTGAGTGGAGGTATCCCAGAACCAATAGGGGTTGGAAGAACATACATTGCGATATATTTCAGCCTAGATTTATTTACAAAACAGGGACCAGAGCGCTTCTAATCCGAATATATTAGTTTTTTATATCTTTTTTAACCTCTAATAGGCATCTTTTTCCATTTTATATGCACAATTTTGTTTTATATGAAAATATTGTGATAATATAGCTTTACTCTCCAGAGTAAATAATGCACTCTCTAGAATATTATCATAATCGTGCAGCCGCAACTTTAATTCGAGATGAGATCTGGATTTGGCTTAAATCTAGATAACATTCAATATAATCCACACTATATTTGTGAAAACATACACATACACGCACACATACACATATCAAAAACATACCTAGTATCAAAATTTTCTTTGCCTTACTTCAATACAGTTTAATACAGAAAGTGTTTACTCAAGAGAAGGTCGTTTATGAGCATAAAAAAAGTATAAGTACCTTCAAAATCAGCCATATTCTAAGTTTTCAGTATCATCATCGCACTCTAATAGAAGAAAAACTATAATCATTCAACCCTTTAGCTAGACTTCACTAAAGAAAAAACCTTATTAGAATTTAAACAAATATGAAAGCCTTTACCCTTAGTCTGCTGACTCTCGCTTTAAACGCCTTGAGCGTATCCGCTTCTTCACAATCGGCACAAAGTAATGAGTATCAAAATTCAGTACACCAAAATGATAACCAAATATATGAATCTGGAAATGAAGGTATTGCTTTCAACCAAAACGAAAACATCAACAACAGCAATGGGGACTGGATCCAAAACCTGGGTGACCTAACCTACGCTGAGAACAATGGTGAGTATTCAAACGAGTCCTGCGATGGAGCCCTGGGAAATGATTTGGCTGCTGGAAAACGCAGAGGATCAAGAAGAGTTAGAAGATGCAAGAGAAAGTTCAGAAAGTGCTTGTTCAGAGTAGCCAGAAGAAGATGCATGATAAAATGTGAAAGAAAGTGCTCTGACTTTGAAGGTCCTGAGTACGAAAAGTGCACTAGTGAGTGCCAAGTTAAATGCAGAAAGATGACTGCTAAGAAGTTCTGGAAACGCACCAGACCATTGAGATGCTTCAAGGCATGCAAGAAGTGCAGCAAATGCCTTGAGTCCAAGAAGGCACGTGTAAACAAGCTTTTCAGCGATCCAGTATTTGATGACCTCAAGAAGGCATTCTCCAACCTTAAAACTAGAGGTACTTTGGAAAGCTACAAAGAATTGAGAAAAGCAATTAAGGAGTCTACACCACCAGCTGCCGCGACACCAGCACCAGCACCAGCTGCTGCACCAGCAGCTGCAGCAGCCCCAGTAGCAGCCCCAAAGCCAACTGCTGGTGGAAAATAATTGCTAGGCTCAAGTGAACCTAAGCCAAGAGTGTGTTCTTGGTATAATTATTTTCCCTTCTTCAGCTGTATTGATATTACAG